>BSBM01001004.1:0-237500 GCA_027924585.1 Larix kaempferi
TCATATTATTGATATATTAATTCGAGCCCTTGAGTCATGGAAAAGAACAAGATCTTCAAAATTCAAACGAATGGCATTATTTCTACTTTCTATAATTCCGTGTCCCTCACTATCAAAGTAATATCCATAGAATTGCACAAGTAATCGTAATAGTCATGAAATATTGCTTAAACTTCTCCATATTTAAGCAATGCATTGTCATGATGTATGCCTTAAAATACTCCAAATATGGAAGAGTGTCTCAGATATCGTCGATTTAGGTTACGTTGTACAATGGAATTTCATAGAGTTATCTTGATGTCATGCAATGCTTTGTTTCTGTTGGTCACGATTTTCATTTGTAGCCCCCCGGGTTCTAGGGTTGAATGTTCTCATGGATTTACCAACTGCACAGTTTCAAATGCTTATGGTGTGTTTCTAGAAGTATCTGCAGGGCCGCCCAAGTCATCTATCCTTCTATTGAAGATGAGCTTGCCACTCAAAAGAATCAGAAGATGAGAGTTGTGACGCGCTATGCCCACCATATTCCCAACCATATGTCCCGTTGGGGATTCCGGTTTGATTATCAGCACTCGCGATCTTGACAATGTCATCTCTGTAGACAAACCCAGCATGAAAATGACGTTCCAGAGCAATGCAACCCTAAAGAATCTCATTGATGCCGCTGCCAGAGAAGGCCTTGCTTTGCCTCATTCCCCCTATTGGTTAGGTGTAACTCTTGTGGGAATGCTAGGCACTGGTGCTCATGGTAGTTCCCTATTTGGAAAGGGAAGTGTTGTTCACGAATATGTTGTGGGGATGAGATTAGTCGTCCTCGCTTCACCAGTTGAGGGATATACTAAAGTTGTGAGCCCCACTGAAGTATACGAGGATCTCAATGCAGCTAGACTTTCCTTGGGTGTTATCGGAGTCATTTCCGAGGTAATAATGCCCTAGCAAAAAAATGACATGATTTAAATTTTAGCACTTACAACGGAACACCATAAGGAATTCCAGTAGCAATAAGTTTGGAGAGGAGATCTCCTATAAATTCTGTTCACTAAAGGCTATCCAACGAATTGAATAATTTCGTTCTGTGATCATTGGATTAATCTCAATAAGCCTTTTTCTGTGCAACTGCAGCTTGTTGGAATCATGTAGAAATGATAGGCACGTTGATTGGGATTGGGTTGATGTGTACTTCTTATATTTAGCATGTAGAGGTTTGAGATCAACATCTTATGGATATATGGTTTGGTTTGTTGTGACTATCTACACCTATATATTGTAATCTCATTTCAATAGTTAATTGAGATGGTTTGATCATTCCTTTGTGTATGAGAGTGAGCCTTTGTGCTCTGCTCTTCTTTGCCTCTATGTGTGAGTTAATTCAGCCATTGTTCAAACGTTCCATCACAAACATTCACAAATATGATTCATATCTGGAGAGTATGATTGTGCAGTTTGGCCTGCAGCACGAATTCAGAGATGTAAAAGCTTCTATGCAATTTGGGAAAAAGCTTTACCAAAGGGGAAAATGGAATTTGGTTTAAGCCTGGCACTTTCCTTGGAATAGATTAGAGCACCCAACTGTTAAACAAAAATACTAGGGTACGGGGATATGGCCATCGATTAGATTACAAAACCCATGTTAAGTAAAAATGTTTCCGGATGTTATCTAGTTGATTGTAGGGTATGGGGGATATGGCCATCCAGAGGAAGCCAAAGAATCTGTTTATGAAATGAATTGATAATGAATGACCAAGGATCGCTGTAGCTTAGATAACATTCTTATCTCATGTAAGAGGGTTCGTGTAAGAGGGTAGGCCATGCACACCACACTCTTCCTCTGAACAATCTCAGAATCTATTTGTTTACAACTCTGGTTCTTTACAAACAAAAAACCAAAAATCGAACAATCTCGGAATCTATTTGTTTACAACTTTGTTTCTTTTAGAAACAAAAAAAAGCTAAAATCAAGAAATAGATACACAGATTGAAGACCAGTAAGATTTTCTGTCGAAAAGCAAATTGAAGAAGCAACTCGGCTTAGGGTAACCAACAAACTATATATCTTCATTCTAATTCATAGAAATTTGAATCTACGAAACGTCAATTTCACAGTCAAAGCGGGTTAAATGAAAATAGAAAAGAAACGCTTAAACCGAAAGAAAACAGAAAAGGTTATAACAGACCTTATGGAAAGCCTTGAAATTCCTCAGCTCAATGGTTCTGAAAAAGAGCCTTGAAATGCCTCAGTGAATGGTTCTGAAACTGAGCCTTGAAATTCTTCTAAATCCACAAGCGAAATCAGATTTCCCATCACGAAAATTTTCATATCGCGAATAAATTACCTCCACCAAATGATCCACCAACATACAACCTTTCCGTA
Source organism: Larix kaempferi (assembly GCA_027924585.1). Taxonomy (NCBI): domain Eukaryota; kingdom Viridiplantae; phylum Streptophyta; class Pinopsida; order Pinales; family Pinaceae; genus Larix; species Larix kaempferi. The sequence goes on from BSBM01001004.1 coordinate 2,372, forward strand.
GAAAATCAGTGCATCCTCCGCAAACTTTTATCTCCATGAGCAATGAGCAGGGGTATGGGTAGGGGTGTCTTGCAACAGATATACCCAATCTCCTGGGATGAATTGACCACCAATTCTTCTGGGCAACGGATAGTTTACCGGGAATGGATGGTTTACGAGCTTCTCGATGGATTCCCTCCGCAGCTCCGCTCGACAAATCTCATCAAACCTCTTAGCAGTATTCTGAAAATCGGACTTGTGTTTACTCGACAAATCTCATGAACCCGACCACCCAATTCTTCTCCTGGGATGAACCGACCACCAATTCTTCTGGGCATATAGTACTCCATATCTCCTACTTTTTGTAATGGAAAGATTTTCTACTTTTGTCGTGGATCGAAAAGCAACGGATAGTTTCCCTGCTTTTGTGTGGATTGAAAAGCAACGGATAGTTTACCGACAACATATAGTTTACCGGCTTCTCGATGGCGACAAATTCGTTGGAGTGACTCTCCCATGATTATAATGAAACCTCATTTGTGTAAACGATGTAGAAGAGGTGGGGCCGAATATCAACAACCATTGTACGTGTACATTTTAGGAGGGAGGAATACAAACCACTGTTTACAACCAAGTGCCATGGATCAACTCTTCAGCTTTATCAACATGGGAAACGTGGCGGTTACTCCATTTCAATCCGTAACACTTTGTTTATAACAAAAGTCAATGAATATAGTATAATATTAAACATAAATTAATTAGATTACATTAACTATCACATAAATGGAATAAAAAACAAAGAAAATCAACGTGTCGATATCAGTTGGTTTTGTTTTTTCAACAAATTTTGTAAAGGATTAATAGCCATAACCTCAAATCTATTCAAGATGGGAATTAGTTCAACTCTCAAAATTATTGAGCATTTAATTTTATAATTCCTAGCTATAGAAAAAAATAATTTTAGTTGGGTCACTACCTGAATGTGGATACAACTATTATTATAATCCTATTATATATAACACAGTTGCAAAACTGTGAAAAAAGGTGTGGACCTGTTAATCTGCGGTGCTTTCCAAAAATGGATATAGTGTCCAATTTTACATAAAAGAATGGAAGACTCATGTTTACGCTGACTAATGATCTAGATTAATGAGCACAAGCCCCTACCCTCATCGAGACTAATTCTCTTTCATGCAAAAATGTTAGAGTTGTACTATCATCACACTCACTCATCATCTTGAGACTTTCTGGTTACTACTAACCTCTACAAGCTTTTTGCAAGCAGTGAAAGGGCCTCATCCTAATGGTGTCAAATTAGGCTGCTTCAGGACGCAGAAAAATTCACTCGAGTGACTCTCCCATGAGTTCGTTCGTGTAGTATGTCATGACTTAAAATGCTCAAATCACTAAAGATTCCATCTCAAGCATTATGCTCCAATAAACATAATCATATGCATTTTATCCGTACCTTATGCATTTTGCATTGATTAAATATTTGAAAACAATATTCATTAAATAATATAAATATTTTAAACTGTTATTGATTTAATAAAATTAAAACATTTGAGTTGATTGTTTTCTGTTAATTGGTTAATTGGTTAATTTAGTATTTTGTTGTTATAACTTTAAATTAAATTATTGGAGCTATAGGGATTTTAAATGTATTTAAAAAACAAGTTATGAAAATGTCATTATCAAAATGATTAGTATTTAAAAGGTTTTTACACCAATACAAAGTTTTAGATTACTTAAATTATGAGTTGTTATCCCTAAGGTCATTCTCATTCTCTAATAAATTGTCATTAAGATTCAAATTTAGAAATGGTAAAATCTATGTACTTTTTAATTGGTATCATTAAATGTTTAATTGATTGAATATGATTTAAATATTTTTTTTTGCCAATTCTAATTTTGTCTTATATATGTGACCATAAAAATTGTTTAAAATTTTTCCCTCAAAAAATATTTTAAATTTTCTATCATTTTACATAATATCCTTCTTAACCATCATATTCAAAACCTCACCCAACTTTATTTCTACCCAATTCATTTTCTTAAAAAATACACAGATAACAAAACAACCCTTCATTAACACAAGACAACTAAGAAATCATTATGTGATCCCTTCAAAGAGTATTTTCATTCTTTCATGTTTACAATTATACTTAATATAATCACAAAAACCTTAAATCGTGAACTCAAAATCTTTGTTCCCTTAAATCATGAACGCAAAAATCTTAGCTCATCCTGTATATACTTTTGATACCATAGATGATATTGTTATCTACAATCTAGATTTGAGTTGGTTATCAAAATCCATAAATGCAAAATGCAACCAGTCAAACTAAACAATTTACCATTAATTTTTTTACAATGATTTGGTGGTGGGGATTTCCATGGATTTTGTACATAAACTAATTTTGTAAATGATATTTAACTATATTTTTTTAAATATTGAATTTCTTTCTCAAATATTTACACCTATAAATGTTTATATCTTATAATTTGGAGTGAACTAAAAATTAGAATTATATCTTATAATTTGGGTTGAACTAAAACCAACATAGATCCATCTTAAATCGTATCTATCAAGCACTTAGAGGGATCCAATTTTTTGAGGTGTATTTCTTTTTCTTAATTTAAACTCAAGAAATTTGATATCTCTTGATTGATAGATCCGGGTTTAAGTTTTATGTTTTTATTTTATAACATAATATCTATTTTTTAATTACTTTTCATAATATTTTATTTTATGAACTAACATGGATTTTTTTTAAAATACTTTCCATAATTTTTTGTGCTAAGAGATCTTCTAACATGTGATGTAGCGTTACATCTAATGAAACTTAAAAAGTGATAATATGAGGGAGATCTTCTAACGTGTGTCTTTAATATTGTCGGTCATTAATTAAAATGTAAAAAAAAGTAAAATGTAATGGAAAGTATTTAATGAAAAGTAAAAAAGTAAAATGTAATGAAAAGTAAAAAGTAAAATGTATTGTCGGTCATTAATTAAAATGTAAAAAAAAGTAAAATTATGGAAATATATTTAAAAAATCCATGTCGGCTCATAAAATAAAATATTATGAAAAGTAATTAAAAAATAGATGTTCGTTTATAAAATAAAAACTTAAACCCCGCATTTATCCTCAAGAAATTGGATCCCTCTCGGTGCTTGATAGATACGGGTTTAAGATGGATCGGTGACTGATCATGAACGGTGCATTAATGATTTTATCATGCAAATCAGGATAGAGAGGGGTGCATTAGTTTACAATCAGTGGAAATCATATCTCAAACCCCCCACTACAATAATGAACTCAGGTGGAGTGAACAAGATCACTGAGTTAGCTCCTAAAATTTAGGTGAACTGACTCTGCGTGGCCTAAATTCATGCATGCATGCATGGCCTAAATTCATTCATGGAGGGTGCATTAGGTGGATAATGAGGAATAGATGACAACTGAACACCAACTAGGGGGTTAACAAACATCATTCAATGCTAGGAAAAGGGAAATAATAGTAAGGTGGACAAAGGTTGGAGTATTAATTATCCTAACAACATGGATCTTTTGAACTGATGAGGAAAATGTGTTCATCAATTAATGACATGTTTTCTACCATTCCTTCATATTTTTGTGGTAAATAATACATAATCTCATCAAATTCTAAATACTTATTTGATTTATCATAAGCAAACCTAAGTAAAACTCCTGAAGGATGTGTTAGTACAGTAAATTTTCTGTCTCTAAAGCACAACTTCCAAGTCTTAAGGTGAGCTGGTAAATTTTCTTAGCCCTCAAGAGCTAAAGAAATCAATCAAAGTCTGAGTGCAAGGTGTAATGTGACAAGAAGATGGATATTAGGGCCCTAAAAAGAGTGCTTAAGTGTTGGGAATTGCCGAGCCTTTGTATCAAAACAAATATTATGGTCAAAAAGATCGAGCATGCCTATAAAGTGCAAGAGATTTAATGTAAAAAAGGAACGAGCTAATCTAAAGCAGCACGTGACAGATTGTCGACTGTGATCTAAAACACACCAAGAATATGATACCCTATAAAAAGCGGTATGAGGGTGCGTTTTCCTCAAAATGACTAAGGAAACGCGTCCGGATCTGATTGATCGTGCCTCCTCAAATAGCCGTTTTCCTCAAACCACCTTACATCCCAACGTGTTACCCACTCTAGGAAAATGGAAGTTGTATCCACTTGTGATAAGACATAAATTGCACCACCACTGATCCTATCCCCATCCTCCACCTGTCAAGTGGTTCCTGATGCCATTTCCTCCTTGTATAGTCAACTGTGGAATCCAAAGTGGCCCAGTGTACCCTCAAAAGAGTAAAAAGAAATTTTATCCTCATTTTAAAATCATTTGTCTCATTAAGAACGTGCTCCTGATAACTCACTGTACAAAAATACCATCTGCACGAAGTCAAACCATTCCACATAAGCACCCGAGCCAATCCAAGTCAATTCTCGTCCATCATTGGTGGTACTATTACCCATTCCCTTTATGCTAATACCATTGTATATTACAGAATCAAAAAATCCCCTAAACTCTATTATTTTTTCCCTAATAATCATTGAAACTACCGAACTAATTTCTACCCAAAATGGCATCTAAACCTAAAGCTAAGCTCACAAGGCATTAATTTTTCAGGATAAGAGCATGTCTATGACTACACGTCCGATGTATTTGATACAATAATCACCATTTTAGACCTAAATGAGACTATTAGAGAAGCCAAATCCCTAGGTATGGAAGACGAGGAAAAATGTAGCCTCTGGAAATCACATTTTTGCATGATCTCTCCCATAGCTCAGTGGTTTTTTCTGAGTTTGTAATCTAGTGTTCAAATCATTACTCACCACACCAAAATAGACATTCTATCCTAAGATATGTCAAAAAACCCTCTTCTATATCATTCCAAATTCCTTCAAAAAATGTTTTGTATTCCTGAATCTTTAGATCCTCATCTGTTTAATGAAAAAAGCCCTCTCAAATTCCTTACATAACCATGGGCGATTTGAAATCCATCAATTATTGTCCCAACATTTAGATCCTGGCATGGAAATACCTATCATTCCCCCCTCCTTAAAGTACATTTTTTTTCTCTAAGAATTCCAGGAGGGCTATTTCACTCATTTGTATTGTTGTAGGACTAGAAGGTGACAATTCCGTAGATGAATTTATTTTGGGAGTGTTACTTAAGTTGAATACATAAATTAGAAAAAAATCCCCCCTCTTTTTGATCTATGTAGTTATTTAGTAGAGGCCATACATGAACAATTGGAAGAATTTCCCGCTATTGAGTACTTCAAGTACCCATATTATCTATTATTTATGTTCTTCTACCAAAATTATCAAAGTTTTAATCACTTAGGGTTGAACAAAATTGATACAAAATGGAAGTCAAGGCTGAGTTTATGAATGGTCTAAGCTAGTCCTCACAAGAGCAGATAATTCCAATTTCTCTGATTATATAGAGAATGTGATGAGTATAAGCATATAGTTTGATTTTTGGCAGTTCTCCTCCAATGATGTTTCCAGAAAATAAGAAAAATTTGCAATATAAAGTTTATATTCAAAGAGGAGATTGGTTCCTCTATGAATATCATACAGTGATAAGAGTTTATGGTTTTGAAGAAGAACCATAACAAACTTCCAACTTTCCTAACCTCAAGGATTTTTTCCATGGAGTTTGTGAGACAAAAATTTCTTCAGATGAGTTGCACTTTAGACACTTCATGCAACACATATCCTTTTTGCTTCCAAAATATATAGGGCCTCTCATAATAAGATGGTTAATTACTTCACAATATGTAGAGGGATATTTGAATCAATTAAATATTGAGAAGGATAAAAGGGGAATCCTATGATCCACATAAAATTATTTCAAATCTAAGGCTCGAAAACAATAATTCAACCTACATATGTGAGGCTAGGCCTTCTTGGGAAAATATAGTAAATAAGGATACATGATTAAGAAGTCCAAGAAGATTTAAAAGGCATTGAAGAGTAGGAAAAAATAAGAACAAATAATACAAAAGAAAAGATCAAATGAAGAATACCAAGAGATGGATATTGATGAGACTCGACACACGGCCCAAATCCAAAAAGGGATAGAATAGAGGCTGAGGAAAATGAACAAGAATTAGTATAGGGACAAGATTCAGTCAAGATACCAAGGGAGATAACTGAATTAATAGAGAGGCCAACATTTCCAAGAGGTCATCCTATAAACTATACCAGTTAAATCCTTCCATAGAATTTACTATCCCACATAAGTTACAAGGATCAACATCAATAGAGCCAATCACTGTTAAGAATGGTGTGCAATCTAGTTATAAAAACATAAGGGAAAGAGGAATAAAAAATGGGTAAAAATATATTAGAAAAGAAATCCCATTAGTAGAAAAGATATTTATATCAATTGTTGACCATCAACAAGATACTTCTAGGTTCCCCCTCATTGATCCTAAGGTACCTAATCCTTTAAAATTAAGTGACTCGAGAGTTGAGGAATATACTATAGATTTTAAGGAGTTTTGGGAAGTTTGATAAGCTTGAATTTTATAATCAATGTAGAGACATGATATGCACTGAGGTGGTCAAATCGGTGAAAGAAGATAAGAAGCTCAGATTAGCCCTTGAAAAATTTGAGAAGCTGTATAGAATGGGAAAAATGGAAAACTAGAGCTAAGAAAGTATAAATTCATTGGGAATAACATTTTGGTGTCACTGTCAACTGAGCCATTTGATGGAGCCCCACTTAAATCACTCGTTGAAAGAAAATTTAATGAAATAACTACTTTGAAGAAGAAGCTAAATATTCCCACGATAGAGCCTATTCAATCTGAAGAGCTGAAACAAATAAAAGAAGAGAAGGAGCATATTTATGCTAACATGATAGAGTTTAAAAATCTATCTAAAGATTAGAGAAAGAAAATTGATGGTCCTCATTGGAAGATAGCCAATCTAATGTTAGAGAAGGAAAAAAATATCCATTGAAAAGGATCCTGAAGCACAAGCTCTTGCACTTCCTACATAAAATCATCCAAGGGAAGGAAATGTTCCAGAAGCAATGATTGAGTAGCCAGTTGTCACTCTAGAAGCAATAGACATAGATTCCAAGGAGGAGGATCAAGCATATCTAATATTAAGTCCTCAACCAATCCAAGAATAAAGTGACCAAGGTAAAAAGCTTGAAGAGGTTTAAAAAGAGTTAGAAATAAAAGATAGAAGAATTTGAGAGTTGGAAAATGAAATTAGTAGAAAGGAGGATGAGATGACAGACTTGAAAAATGAAGTAGGTGATTTAAAAGGCCAGGTTACAAGTATGCATATTAATGTAGAAGGAGAGAAGCCTCTAAGAAAGGACATCACAAGCTATTTGGGATAAAAATCACTGAATGGTTCATACAAAAGTGGGACTACTTTAAGCTATTTGGGATAAAATCACTGAATGGTTCATACAAAAGTGGGACTACTTCGAAGTTATTCAATATGAACTGGAGATGGACACATCAGCCAATGTAGAGGTAAATTTAGTTGAGAAGAAGATAGGAAATATGCCTGAATAGGAAAGTGAAGTGATTGACTACTTGAATAGAAGAAATAAAAAACAATTGGCTGATAAAGGAATTGAAAATAGGACACATATTATTAAGATAGCCATATCATTGATAGTGAAACAGACCATGTGCTGAGAATGAAGGATAAAATTAAGAAATTAACATATTAAATAAGTAGTTTCAAAGCATTGTTCAAAGATGTCATAAGTTTGGGACTTCCTTCTCCATGGGATGGTAATGGAGATTCTTATGCCAAAGATACTTATAAGGGACATATGGATACAAAAAAGGAAGAAATACCCCCAAATCCTTTAGAAGGAAATATTGATGGAGAGTAGGCCGTAGACAGACTTAAAGGTAGTTTTAAAATTTGGATTGGACTTAAAATTATTGCTAAAAGATTGGGACCAATTTCTTATGAAAATACTACCAATGCAAAAATATCCTTGGAATATCTAAAGGCACATAAACATCCATTGGGAAAAGAGTGGAAAATGGTGATAGAATATCATAAATATGTACTTCCACCTAAGGTGCCAATAGGTAGTCTACATGACAACCTTCTAGTCAATAGCCTATCCAAACAACATGATAAACATCAGCACAAGTGCCAACATAGTTTGCAAATCAACCAGCTCCAATATATTTTATGCCACCTACAGGACTTGCCTATGTCTAGAATATGTATCAAATGAATCAAGCAGGTGTACCAAATGTAAGACCAATGGGGTATCCACCTCGTCAACCAAACATTTACATGAGAGGACACTCCTTAGGAGAAAGAGGGAAGAAAAATGTCACAAGCAAAAGGAATTAAAGCTGCGAGACTCAACGAGAAAAGTTCAAAGAATGCAAAAGTTAAAATTAAAAAAAAATAACTTTGTTACTAATTAGTTAGGATTGACACTGAATTCAGTTACAAAATGTCCTATATAATGTAACTCATATGGATTCATAGAGGCTGGAAATTTTAGAATAGAGGTAATCTATCTATTTTTGTAGAGTTGATGGCCAGTTTTTTCCCTTTAATATTCTTTGTTAGAGAATAAATATACCAAATGGTTTCAGAGAAGTTGTCCCTCTATAAGAAAACTCCATTTTTACATCATCTATGTATGTATGTGAGGATTCATTATATGATTATAAATTTGATGCAATATATTTGGTTGCAATTTAGTTTCAATGATGTTTTTTTGTGATTAAATGCTAAAGGTTATAATAGAGATTTTAAACGTATGTTTGCCTCTAATATTATCTTTGCAGTTTTACATTGTTTCAATAGTGCATGGAATTTCCTGCTCATATTATACCTATAAATGTCTTGTTGCACATAATTTATCCACATAGATATTCATGTTCTCCTTCCAGTTGTGTAAGAATTGTTGAATTCCTTGTTTTGAGGCTTAGTATGTTCATGTTTGCTTTTGATTTAAGAAATTCACCTTGTAGGCACTTCTTGAATACTTCTAAGCACTTCATTTGTTAAATTCACCATCAATTTTCCTATATTTTGTGTTACATTATGTAAATTTCCTCTGCAAATTTATCTTTACATTTGCAAAAGTTTGTTCATAATATTTTGTCATTGTAAGAACATCAAGAATGGAATCAAACCACATTTTATCTAAGATATATATCTAATATCTATGAAATTTGAACTCCTGTCATGCCTGGGCATATGCTATTTCAACATAGTCTTCCTCTAGGAAAAACATGAAAAATAGAGACCATACTGGGGAACACATGTGAAAGAAATATTTATGTGGATACAAAGTTGAAAAATATCCTATCTCTATGTGGTGAAGTAGAGCAGATCTTATTAGTTGAGTTTTCACCTAACAACTTCATTGGGTCAATTTGTATCCTGGCAAGATACATACAAGATCGAATCCTGAATCAAAGGAGTTTTCGATCCTTCCTGATTCTTGAGCTCACTGGAGGAACATTCGTTCATATAAAGGGATAGGTATTCCTCTTTTTAATTCAACTTTGACATCTCCTATAGTAGATAGTCAAGAAGGACTCAAGGATTTAAATAGTTTTTAAAATCTACATAATATTCTTGAGACACCTTTAAATCAATATTTGAAACCTCAGTTTTACTTCTCCATCATTATATGCCAGTACAAACATCCCTGATCAAGACTTTGTTCAAACTCAAAGGTCTCCACTCACACCTCAAGCTCATAATACTATCTTACAACATCTAAATATTGTTGAAGAATGTAACTTCAAAAGATATTCTTATTTGTATTATTTGTATTGTATTTCCTTTGGGAATCATTTATATTGTATTTATTCATGTAATATTCATTGAAATAATCAAGGTAAACCATACTAGTTGTTTGAGCCTAGAAGAATCCAAAAAAAGCATGAAAATAATATTTTATTGTATCCTAGGCAAGTTGGCCCTATTTGGGAGGTCAAGTTGGCCCTGTTAGGGAAAAAGGTCAATCATGTGATTAGTATAAATAGGAGGGTATCCCTCCTCATTTGACATGTCAGTCAGTCACTCAAGTTCGCATGAGTAGAGAGAGAAAGCTGAATCTATTGAGAGAGAAGAGTAGTTTCTTTGAAGACATCTTCTTTTTGGGTTATTGCAAGAGATTGCCATTGTACTTTCTGACGAATCTATACTGAAGAATTTTTGTTGGGTTTTCTACCCCACGAGGGTTTCCTAGGATAAATTGTTGCGCAGTATTGTTTATGCTATGCTTGTCTATCTTTTAGTGATCCTTTACCTTATTGCATTTAAAATTCTAACAAGGTATCAGAGCTAGCGTGAAAGAAGATCTTGTGCAACAGAAACTGCCAGAAGTGAAAACTAGGGTTTCCTATTCTAGAGGCTTTTAACCATACTTTGTTCTCAAAAGGAGGTCAAATCAACTCTCCCTAGGAGGGCGCATTTTTCTGTGGAGGCATAATTCAGGTCGAAGAATTTTCATTTTTGGCCCTCACTAGTGTTTTGGAAATTAGGGAATCTAGTTTTTGGAAATTATGTCCATAGATTTGGAAGAAAAGGACATTTTATCAACTCACCTTACGGTGGCACATCTCTATCTCCATTCAGTTTCTTAATATTCTAAAGTTTAAAAATTAGGGTTTCTCTGAGAAACCCTAGGTCAACTAGAAGTCACATCTCAAAAGACATTGGAGAAATCACTTGATTGGAGAATCTTAATTGGTATGTCATATTATCCTTATTTCCATTTGAGGTTCTCATTTTATCAAGATGACAAACAATATCAAGCTTGAGGATAAGCTTGAAGGAGCATATAACTTATGTGCCTGGAAGTATAGAGTGTTACTCATTCTAGAAGAGAATGAGTTGGACAACTATGTCAAAGAAGAAGCTGTGGAGCCAGAGGGAGATAAAGACAAAGCTAAAAATAAGAAGAACTTGGTTAAATAAAAGAGGATCATTGTTAACTCCATCAAGGATCACTTGATCCCCCACATATCATATTTGAATACTCCTAAAGAGATGTTCAATGCATTGAAGAGATTATTCGAGGGGAAGAACATTAATATAAAGACGACCTTTAGAACTCAACTCAAGGGAGTGAAGATGGAGATATCAGAAAGCATTCAATATTATTTCGCAAGGGTCTCCCAAATCAAATAGAAATTGGAAGCAATTGGAGATCATGTTGAAAATGCATAATTAGTAATGACTAAATTGAATGGTATCCCAATATCATTGGAATAATTCATTCAAGGAATATGTTCTAGAAGGAAGCTCATCAGATTTAGTGGGCTTTGGGAAACTTGTGCTCAGGAAGAAGCCAGAATTGAAGCCAGAGAAGAGAAGATGGGTGAATATGATAACAAATCCTTGGAAGCTCATGCAAAGAGGAGCAAGAAATAAGAACACTCTCACACGTATAGAATATTCCAAAAGAATCAAAGATCTCACAGGGACTACTCAAACTTCAAATGTTACAATTGTGATGAAATGGGACACATTGCAAGAATTTTCCCCAAGAATAAAGGAAACAACAAGAAAGGAATAATAAGAGGCATCATGCTCATGTTGTAGAAGATGATGAACCATTGAAGAAGAAAGCAAGGGAATATTCTTCAAGTGATGAAGAGTATGTTTTGATTTTAGCACTCACATGTGTTGTTACTCATGGAAGAAGTGATTGGTTTGTTGATAGTGGTTCTTCTAGGCATATGACAGGCTTCAAGAAACCCCTCAACAACTTGATAGAAAAGGACTCACCTCACAAGGTAAAACTTGGAGATGATTACCAGTATCCCATAAAAGGGGTAGGAGAAGCATCCTAGAAACTATACTCAGGAAAGCCTATAAAGATGAAATATGTTCTCTATGTACCAGGAATAAATAAGAATCTACTTTCCATATCGGCCTTAGATGAGAAGGGATTCTAAGTTCCATTTGTTGATGGCCAAGTTATCATGTGGCCGAAGGTAAATTTTTTGATGATGAAGTAGTAATTGGAGAGAAAGAGGGAGGCTTGTATGAATTGAAAGGTAAACCAAAAAAAGCATTGGTTCATGAAACTATGGAACCAAGTGAACTATGGAACAAAAGGTTTTCTCATATAAACTACAAGGGAATTACCAATCGTGAGAAAAATGGTGACTGGTCTACCCAAGATCCAAACAAAACATGAAGGCATATGTAAAGGATGTACAAAAGGGAAGAACGTAAAGAAGCCATTTCCTAGCAGTGATAGCAAAGCAAAGGAGATCTTGGATATAGTAAATTGGGACCTATGTGGAACTATGCATCCCAAATCACTAAGCGGGTATGCATATTATGTATCCTTTATTGATGATTATTCTTAGAAAACTGAGATTTAGTTTTTGAAAACTAAAGATAAAGTGTTCAAAAAATTCAAAGAATTCAAAGCCCTTGTAGAAAACCACACTGAAAAGATAATAAAGACTTTAAGATCAGATAATATTGATGAATTTACTTCCGGACATTTCAAAATATTATGTAAAGAATCAGGGATTGAGAGGGAGAAGAGTACTCCCTACAATCCAAAACAAAATGGTGTTGCAAAAAGAAAGAACAAGACAATAATCGAATAAGTGAAGGCCATGATACATGATCATGACCTTTCGATTCACTTATGGGCTGAGGAAGCAAGAATGACAATTTATGTGCATAACATAACCTCACATCGTGTACTTGAGAAGAAGACACCTGCAGAAATTTTTATAGGAGAGAAAACTTAAGTCAGCCACCTTAGAATATTTAGTTGTCATGTATACATACATGTTCGAAAGGAGAAAAGAACCAAGTTGCATGCTTCGAGAAAGAAGGATATCTTCGTTGGATATAATGACATATTGAACGCTTACATAACTTATATACTAGGATTCAAGAAGATCGAGACTAGCATAGATGTTACCTTTGATGAAGATACAACCTCTAGTATATCAAGGAATATTCACTCTGATGAAGCACATGAAGAAGAACTTGAAGCTCCCAGAGTTAGAGACATAGTTATGGAAGAGATGATTCCATAAGAACCTGAATACCATGACAAGATAGAGCCAAAGAGACTTGTAGATCTACCTTGAGAGGTGAACACACACAAGAGAAGACTAGCTTGGGAACGAGAGGCTATTCAAGATGTTGAGAAGTATGGTTCTCTAGACAAGACTTCTAGAGATAGGAAGAGACCTCAACCACATTCTAGCTATGTAGCCTTTCTATGTGAAATAATTGATGCAGATCCTTCCAGTTATGGAGAGGCATCCAAAAATAAAGTATGGAAGGATGCTATTATCGAAGAGTATCAGTCAATCATGAAGAATGATGTATGGGATGTGGTTTTGATACTAGAAGGTAAGCCAGTAGTGTCTTCCAAATGGATATACAAGATAAATCATGCGACAAACATAAGTGTCGAGAAATACAAGGAAATATTTGTGGCTTGTGGATTCTCCTAGAAATAAGGCATAGACTATGAGGAGGCATTTGACCCTTTTTCTAGATACAATTTGATTAGATCTATAATTTCTATAGATGTAGTAATGAAGTGGAAGGTACACCAGATGGATGTGAAGAATTCCTTCCTGAATGGCATAGTAGAGGAGGAAGTGTATGTGGAGAAGCCACTAGGATTTGAGACACATGATAGGCAGACTCATATGTGCAAATTGAAGAAGGCCTTGTATGGTTTGAAACAAGCACCCAAGACATGGTATGGTAGGATTTATGGGTTTCTAACGAGCTTTGGATTTACCAAGAGTAAGGTGGATTCCAACCTTTACTTCAAGGTTGAGAATGGGAAACCACTGATACTACTATTGTATGTAGATGATCTGTTCCTTAAAGGTGATGAGAAGCTCATAGAAAAAACAAAGAAGAAACTTGCCGCAAAATTTGAGATGAAACACCTTGGTATGATGCACTACTTCTTAGGTCTTGAGGTGTGGTAGAATCCAAAATAAATATTCCTTAGCTAAGGAAAACATGCAGTAGAGATCCTAAAGATATTCAGGAGGATGGATTACAAGGCCATGAACACACCAATGGTGTTGAATCTAAAGTTGATGTTTGATACTTCTTCAAAGATAGTGGATGCCACTATATACATGTATACGATTGGTTCATTGATGTACTTAACAAACACGAGGATGGATAAATGCTTAGCAGTGAACACGATGAGTCAGTACATGGTAGAGATGAGATGTGTTCACCTGATTTCAACAAAGAATGTGTTGAGGTACTTGAGGGATACGATTGATTATGGCATCAGATATGCTTCTGATCAAAAGATTAACTTAGAAGGTTATGTTAATGTGGACTAGGACGATAGTGTCACTGACAAAAAGAGTGCATCAGGGTGCTGCTTCAATTTGGGATCATGTATGATCTTCTATTTCAGTAGGAAGCAGATGAGTGTGGCACTTAGGACGGACAAAGTAGAGTACATTTCATCTTGTTCAGCTAGCTGCGAGGAAATGTGGTTTTGGAAGTTGCTTGCAGGATTGTTCGATCTCGAGTCAGAGGCGACTTGTATTTTCTATGACAACCAAAGTTGTGTGAAGTTGTCCAAGAATCCAGTGTTTCATGACAAGTTGAAGAACATCGAGATCAGGTATCACTATATTTGGGATATGGTGCAAAGAGGACTAGCGAGGCTCCAATATGTAGCGATAAAGGATCCTATATCCTATGTGTTAACCAAGCCTCTGTTAAGGGTGGAGTTTGATTAATTTAGTGACAAACTTGGAGTGGTCCAGATCAAGGTTCCTCGAAAGAGGGAGGGATGAGCAACATAACACACGTGAGACACAAACAGTCACGTAGTGATGTAATTGAGCTCCTAGGTGGGTCTCCACTTAAGTTGATGTTGTAGAGGGTAGTCACTTCAGTGACATAATTGAGTCTCCTGGGATACACTCACGAGAATGCAATAGGTAGTCATATTGGTGACGTAATTGAGTCTCCTGACTGTTGTGCTATGTTGGGAAACACACATGTGCGAAGACATACATTTCAGAATTGGGTTGTTCTCCACATGGGGTGATGTGGTAGTAGGTAGTCACTATGTGTGATGTAATGTATATTCCTAGGATACACTCACACAATTGTGTTTCCTTGATGTGCAAGGATGCAGGTTTCGGACCTAGGTTGTTCTCCAACTGATACGATGTGTTAGAGGGTGGTCACCGTGTGTGACGTAATTGAGTCTTGTAGGCTACAATCATGAGATGATCTGGACACGTGGTGAGGTAATGCAAGTGGTCGTTGTTGCAACACAATGTACTATCCTCAGATAGACCCACTAGATGGCTTGCTCATTCAAAAATTCTAGTGATGTATAAATTAAAGAGATGTCAGAAGTCAATGGTCAGAGTATAGAGTTGCATCAATACGATGATAATGATGATAGTGCCAACATAATACCTTCCTTGTTAAGAGGGAGTGTTCAATAATGTAACTTTGGAAGATATTCTTTTGTATTATTTGTATTGTACTTCCTTCAGGAATCATTTATATTGTATTTATTCATGTAAGAGTCATTGAAAGAATCAATTTAAACCCTACTAGTTGCATCAGCCTAGAGGAATCCAGAAAAAGCATGAAAATAATATTTTATTGTATCTTAGACAAGTCATCCTTGTTTGAGAGGTCAAGTCATCCCTGTTAGGGAAAAAGGTCAGTCTTGTGATTAGTATAAATAGGAGGGTCTCCCTCCTCATTTGGCATGTCACTCACTCACTCAGGTTCGCATGAGCATAGAGAGAAAGTCGAATCTGTTGGGAGAGAGGAGTAGTTATTTTGAAGACATATTGTTTTTGGGTTATTGCAGAAAATTGACATTGTACATTCTGACAAATCTAGATTGAAGAAGTTTTGTTAGGTTTTCTTCCCCACAAGGGTTTGTCAAGATAAATTGTTGTGTACTATTGTTTATGTTGTGCTTGTCTATATTTCTGTGATCCTTTACTTCATTGCATTTAAAATTATAACAAATATGGCTAGAAGAGGACATGGAGGTCCAACCCCTACTATAAATCCTTGGATAGCTGCTATATTTGGTCCTTTGAACTTTCCAAATAACCTTCATGATATTCCTAATAGCTACCTTAATATCTTTCCCAAGTTTGATGGAGAAAGGATATCATAGCTGAAGATCATATTACTAAGTTTCAGGATTTTACAAATAACCTTCGCATTGAAGAAGATGATGTATGTATGAGGCTCTTTGTTCAATCCTTAGAAGGTGAGGTAAGGAAATGGTTCAGAGCCCTTCCAGCCAATTCTTTAAATTCCTGTCCTACTGTGGAGCGGGAATTCATGAAATGGTGGGGAGAAAAGAGAGATCACCTATACTACCTCACTGAGTTTGAAGCTTTAAGAAAGAAGAATGGATAAATTGTGAGTGAATTAAATAAAATATTCAATAAGGTTTATTATAAAATTCCTCAAGATATCAAGCCTTCACAAGTTGTTGCCAAAGTTACTTATGTAGGAGCTCATGAATCTGAATTTTCCATGATTCCTAGAGAAATGAGGTCTGCTACTCTTCTGAGTATGCAAGATGATGCTCTTGATGTAGAAGGAAACATTACATCCTCAAGAAAGTTAAAATACAAACAATATAGTGATAAAAGGAAACCTAAAGATGAGGCTGACACCTCAAATAAAAATAGGGAAAATCAAGCTGAAAAAAATGAGGAAATGTCAAAGATATTAAGGGGATTATAAAATAAACTCACTAGAATTGAGGTAGATGGAAACAATTAGAATAAAAACCCTCAATGTATGGGACAAAGGGATACAAATCAATATAGGAGGTCTTTTAATCCTCAAACCTTAAACTGAGACATGATAAATGAAGATCCTTCAATACAGCCATCAGCGAGAACAAATTATGCAGATCATGTGCTAGATATGCCTCTAGATGAAGAATATATTCAGACTCTAGAATAAATAATTTGGATAAATGATGATAATGATATTATACACCTAAATCAATGGGAGTATGATATATGTTTGCAGGAATATGTATACCAAAATGATCCCTAAGCACAAAAAAGGTACTTTCTAAGACCTAGAAAATTTTCTAGAAATTAGCCTCAAAATTCTGATCCTAAAAAAGTGGCTAAAGAGCCTAAAAATACCAAAGTTGTTGATGGCCCATCCCCTGCTAAACATTCCCTTTCTGAAAAAATTATGTCTGTTGTCTCATCTTCCCCAGGAATAAAGTTTACACCTCCTGCTATCCAAAAGAAAGTTGTTACCCCTCACCCAAAAAGAAAGAAACAAATAAGTCCTCTCAACCTTTTGATTTTGAACATGAACTCTCCAAGATAAAAATACCCATACCACTATCAGAGCTTTCTCAAAATCCTGTGTATTCCAAATAAATTGAAAAGGTCCCCAAGTTAAATAATCCTAGTCCCCATTCCGATAGTCTAAATATTGTTGATAAAAGCCCTACCATTGAAATTGGACCTACTATAGAGGAGAAAAATAATGAATATACACCCCCATTTTATATAACTTTAAGTATGCATGGCAAGATACTACACAATTGTATGTTAGATTCAAGTTCCTCTCACAATTTGATGCCAAATGTGATTATGGAAGATATGGGACTAGAAATCACTAATCCCTACCATGACTTATACAATTTCGATTCAAAACCAATGAATTATGTGGGCACGATAAAAGATATGGTAGTAACCTTATCTCAATTTCCATCCAAGAGCATACTGCTAGATATTGTAGTGGATGGTGTACCTCCAAGATATGGCATGTTGCTATCAGTAGCATGTGCTAAGAGAATGGGAGGTACAATTCAGATGGACATGAAGTATGCAACTATGCCTTTGTTTGCAGGAGAAACAAGGAGACTGCATAGAGAATCCAGGTATTGTTATATACTTAGTGAAAGAAACAACCCTATAAATTACCCTATATATACCACAAAGGAATATATGGTTTATTTCATGCTAACTATAGGAGACTGCTATGAAAAAGAACACCTTTCATTTATGACAGCAAATAATGCAATCCTTGCACAAGAATAGATTTGGGAAATGCATTTTGATGGACCTTTCACTAAAGATGAAATTGGAGATGGAGTACTACTCACTTCACCTAAGCAAGAGTTTTTATTGTCTTTTAAACTAAATTTTGAGACTACCAATAATGTGTATGAATACAAGGAAGTCATCTTGGGTTTGGAAGCAACCATAAATATGGGAATCAAACAGATCTATGTTTATGGAGACTCAGAAATCATAGTGCAACAAATTAAAGGAATGTATCAGACCAAGCATCCTAGGATGAGAGCCTACATGAATCATGTGTGGGGATTGATAGACAATTTATTCCACATTTTTAATATCACTACCATCCCTAGAGAGATGAACCAAAAGGATGATTCACTAGTAGTAGTAGTAATCCCATTCAATTCTCCCAGTGAAATCAACTTAAGACATGAAGTTGAAATAGTTTATAGACCTTCAATCCCTGATAATACAAAACATTGGTAGATATTTGAAGATGACCAATAGATCAAGAGGTTTTAAGAATTAGTTGATGAATTTTATAACACTTCCATTGATAAGGATCAAGGGATAGATGAAGGTGAAGGAAGTCAATAAGAAGGTGCAGACATAAAGTCGTACCACAAAATAGCAGATCATAAGATAGTGCAGTTAAAGAGAAAATTCATACCTAAAGGACTAGTTCCTTTGGAAATGTTATTTGATAAGAATGATGTCCCTCACAAGCCCATTATTTAGCAAAAGGAAGAATATGTGGAAGAATTCAATGTTGGCACTCATGAAGAACCTACGAATATCAAACTATAAAAAAATGTTACCTGCTTGAATGAAACAAAGATAAATGAAGTTGTTCAAAAAACACATAGATGTTTTTGCATGGAGGTATGAGGATTTAAGGACCTGTGATACTTCAATAATTAATTATAAAATTTATCATAAAAATGGAACAAATCCTTTTAGGTATAAGCTCGGGGAAACAAATCCTATGTTGCTTCCCATTATAGAAAGGGAAGTGAGGGGATTATTAGATGATGAAATAATAATTCATTTAAGATATTTCGAATGGGTATCTAAATTAGTCGTTTTCAGAAAGAAGAATGGAGAAGGTGCTTGGAGAAGACAATATCTCCATGATGGATGGCTTTTCAGGATACAATCAAGTAGCCATGAGTAAAGAAGACAGGGAGAAAAAAAGTTCACCACCCCATGGGGATATTTTATGTAATATAAAATTCCATTTGGATTGATGAACATAGGAGAAACCTTCCAATGTGCCATGGATATAAATTTTATTGGAGAGAGAGAGAAATTTAT
Source organism: Larix kaempferi (assembly GCA_027924585.1). NCBI lineage: Eukaryota > Viridiplantae > Streptophyta > Pinopsida > Pinales > Pinaceae > Larix > Larix kaempferi. Next base: position 21,754 of record BSBM01001004.1, read on the forward strand.
AGTTATGTATCTTGATGATATGACTGTGTTTTCTAAAAATAATGAAGAAGATCTATCTCACTTGAAGCAAAATTTCAGGAAATGCATAAAATATGGTCTCTCCTTAAATCTAAAGAAGTCAAGTTTTGCTTTGAGAGAAGGTAAGTTTCTAGGGAACATAGTATCAAAAGATGGAGTAAGGATAGATCCTAAAAGAGTGGTAGTTATACATGCACTTGAAGCTCCTAGAAAAAAAAAGTGTAGTCATTAGAATGACCTCCTTAGGCAATTAGAATTGCTCACTCATTGTGATAGTATTGTATTGTATTTTCACCCTTATTGGGTTTATAGAGCACTGATGCATGCTTTTGTACAGTTTACACCATATTTTCTGAGTTTCATCTATTGTGATTGATTTACTTGTTCATTAGATCTGCTGTGACTAATTTTACAAGTAATGGGTAAGTGGCCTATGGTACTGTACAACATCTCATTGCTACTTATCTAGAATGAAGCCTCTTTTCTGACATGTTGGGAGTAGTGCACACTCTTAACAATGTTCTAGTAGAGATGGAAGGCATCTAGAAAGTTACAGGATACGGATAAATGTTGTATTGAAGCATTGGCTAAGACAATTGCATGACTGTATGACATATGTCTTATGCGTAAGATTTTGTCATGAAAACTATGATATGTTTCTAATCATGCAATTGAATTTACTAGATAGACTAAACCAAATAGACTAGCAAGATCACTGAAAGAAACATAATCACAAGATAGACACAGAATTTACCCTGGGAAACCCTCATGGGGTAGAAAACCCAGCAAAGCTTTCCTCAATAAGATGATCAACCAAAATACAAGATGTGCTCCAATACTTGACCTCCTTCTCTACCTCCTATGCAGACCTCCTAGACACAAGTGCGCTACTTTCTGAGTTGTGGAAGTGTATCAAATGAGGAGCTCTCGTCCTCTATTTATACTAGTTCCCGACTGACCAAAATCCCTAATGGGGCCGACCTCACCTGGAGAAGTCTAATAACCCCTAAAATATAAAATTAGGGCTGACCCCCATATGGTGGGTCTAATAACCCTAGTTACCACAAACCATTGGAGGAATAAACATCTCCGGATACATAATAGAATCACCTCGGAGGGATGAAACATATCCAGAATAATAATGTACAAATATAATATTCTTAGAAGTTACAATATTCAACACTCCCCCTTAACGAGAAGGATATTATAACAACATCTGCAAGAGCAAGGAGTCATCGACTACATCATACATGATACATCTATAAATCATCAGAAGCTTTCTTCAATACATCATCATCAGTAACTCAACCAGTTACTGGAACATCAACATCATTGTCATCGCATGATCATCAGTATCGTCATCACACGATCATCAGCATCATCATCACACGATCATCAACACTGTCATCACATGATCATTGGCATCGTCATCACGCGATCATCAACAATGTCATCACACGATCATCAGCATCGTCATCACACGATCATCAACATCGTCATCACATGATCATCAGCATCGTCATCACACGATCATCATCGTCGTCACACGATCATCAGTATCATCTTCATACGATCATCAACATCGCCATCATACGATCATCAGCATTCGATTTACAGTATCTGGATCATCTGGATCATCTCGATCTATAGTATCTGGATCATCTCGATCTACAGCATCTGGATCATCTCGATCTACATCCTCTGGATCATCTCGATCTACAGCATACTCTGCAATACACACGATCATATTACAGGATGATCAATCCCGCCCTCTTTAGGACATAGGTCCATGGATGATACAATCCAGATCAAGTTCCAGGATGATCAGTCCTTATCACTTTAAGACAAGTCTCATGTCTAGGGACGATGTAATCCCATCACGTACATTTTGAACCCAATTCATGGACAATGTAGTCCTCACATGTACCTTTAAGACAAGTCTCATGTCTAGGGATGATGCAATCCCATCACGTACATTTTGAACCCAGTTCATGGATGATGTAGTCCTCACATGTACCTTTAAGACAAGTCTCATGTCTAGGGACGATGCAATTCTATCACGTACATTTTGAACCCAGTTCATGGATGATGCAGTCCTCACGTACATTTTGAACCCAGTTCATGGACGATGCAGTCCTCATGTACATTTTGAACCCAGTTCATGGATGATGCAGGCCTCACGTACATTTTGAACCCAGTTCATGGACGATGTAGTCCTTACATGTACCTTTAAGACAAGTCTCATGTCTAGGGATGATGCAATCCCATCACATACATTTTGAACCCAAATCATGGATGATGCAGTCATCATGTACATTTTGAACCCAGTTCATGGACGATGCAGTCCTCACGTACATTTTGAACCCTGTTCATGGACGATGCAGTCCTCACGTACATTTTGAACCAAGGTCCAGGGATGATGCAGTCCTATCTTCAATTCTTGTAGACATCAGTCTACGACTCAATTCTGGGACCGAGGTCCGGGGAAGATGCAATCCCCTACCTGTTCATTCAGGACTTCATTCTCGGAGACATCATGTCTACAGATCAATTATGGGACCAAAGTCCGGGGAAGATGCAATCCCCTACTTGTTCATTCAGGACTTCATTCTCGGAGACATCATGTCTATGGATCTCTTTAGGACTAAAGTCCAGGGATGATCCAATCCTCACATGTCCACCAAGGACTTCATTCTCAAATACATACGTCTATGGATCTCTTTAGAACATGTGTTCAAGGATGATGCAATCCCTCTTCTTTCTCAGAGACATCTGTCTACGGCTCACTTTAGGACTGAAATCCAAGGATGATCCAATCCTCACATGTCCACCAAGGACTTCATTCTCGAAGACATACGTCTACGACTCTCTTTAGAACATGTGTTCAAGGATGATGCAATCCCTCTTCTTTCTCGGAGACATCTGTCTATGGCTCACTTTAGGACTGAAATCCAAGGATGATCCAATCCTCACATGTATCCTCATCAATACAGGTACAAGTATCCTCATCCATACAAGTACATTAATCAATACATGTATTCTCATCAGTATGTATCCTCACCAATACATATATCATCAAAAGCATGTATTCTCACCAATACATATATCATCAAAACATGTATCCTCACGAATACATATATCATCAAAAGCATGTATTCTCACTAATACATATATCATCAAAACATGTATCCTCACCAATACATATATCATCAAAATCATGTATTCTCACTAATACATATATCATCAAAAGCATGTATTCTCACCGATACATATATCATCAAAAGTAAAAACAAGCAAAAATAAGTATTCTAAGTATAAGAGTCCTAAATCTAAATCATCTAAGTATCCAAGTGTAGTAAATAGGTATCCACATAATCAACCTTGTTGTCGATGAGACAATCTCATCATCAGTTACTATACTACTCCCCCTTTCGAGGAGGGGCCTTTTGAACTACACCAAGCTTGTCTCGGAAGTATTCAAATTTCACTCGAGATAGAGGTTTGGTCAAGATATCAGCAATTTGATCCTCAGTGCTCACATACTTGAGTTTGATAGCTCCTCTCTGCACCATATCTCGTATATAAAAGTATCGGATCTCTATGTGTTTTGACTTATCGTGGAATACAGGATTTTCTGTCATCTTAATACAGCTTTGATTGTCACACATGATCATAGTGGCATCCATTTCTAAGCCAAACACTCCAGATAATAGGTTTCAAAGCCAAACTGCTTCGCAGCTCGCAGAGCAGGCAGCTATATATTCTGCTTCAGCAATACTGAGAGCCATACTAGATTGTTTCTTGCTGAACCATGAGATCATGGCAGATCCAAGACCATAACATCCACCTGATGTACTCTTTCTGTCTGAGACACTTCTTGCCCAATCAGAATCCGAGTAACTATGTAATCTGAGTTCATGATCTCCATGATAATATAGACCCAAAATCTAATGTACCCTTTAGGTACCTCATTACATGCTTTGCAGCTATTAAGTGAACCTTTCTAGGTTCTACTAGATACTGACTCAGGGTATTTACAACAAAGCATATATCTGGCCTAGTATTTGTTAAATACATCAATGACCCAATGATTTGTTTATATAGAGTTAAGTCCACTAATTCTGATGAGTCATTAACTCATAACTTCAAATTGGAGTCCATGGGAGTGGCCATGGCTTTACACTCCAACATATCAAATCTTTTTAGAATCTCCACAGCATACTTACCTTGATTTAGAAAGATTCCTTTTGGTTCTTGCCATACTTCTAGACCTAAGAAGTAGTGCATTAATCCGAGATCTTTCATCTCGAATTCTGAAGAAAGCTTCTTCTTGCATTCAATAATTTGTTTCTCATTTCTCGTTAGAAATAGATCATCTACATATAACAACAGTATAACTGGTTCATCATCCATCACTTTGAGATAAAGATTGGGGTCAGCTTTACTCTTGGTAAAGCCCATGCTTGTTAATAAATTGTCAATCCTTCCGTACCAATCTCTGGGAGCTTGCTTCAATCCATATAATGCCTTTTTCAGTTTGCATACATGAGTTCTCCCGTCTTTAACCTCAAACCCTTGTGGTTGCTCTATGTACACTTCTTCTTCAATTACACCATTCAGAAAAGCTATCTTAACATCCATTTGGTGTAATTTCCACTTCATCATAGATGCAAGTGCCATGATAGTTCTAATTGAAGTATACCTAGCAACTGGTGCAAATGTTTCTTCATAGTCAATTCCCTCTTTCTGAGAGAATCCTCTGGCTACAAATATTGCCTTGTATTTTTCAATGCTACCATCTGCAGCATGTTTTATCTTGAAAATCCATTTGGAAGAAACCACACTTTTATCTTTTGGTTTGGGAACTATATCCCAAACATCATTTTTCATTATTGACTGATATTCTTCTATCATTGCTTCTACCCATTCTTTCTTCTGAGTTGCCTCTTCATAGCTAGTAGGTTGTTGATCCACAAGATCACACATCAAGGCCATATAGTTGGACACTAGCTTTGGTTTCTTTCTTTCTCTAGTGGAGCCTTCAGGAGCTCCATATCTTTCGGCTCTTTGAATAATGTCTCTAGCCCATGCTGGCCTTCTTTTCCTAGATAAGTCTGTAATAGGGGGTTCTTGTGGTTCCAACATGTCATGATCCTTTGGTGAATCATCTTCAGGGATGGGCACAGCCTCTGTGATTCTAGGAGGTGTATCTTCTTCATAGATTTCTTCAAGTTGGCACTTCCTGGATTTTTTGAGAGCTGCTTCTTCATCAAATGTTACATCTCTACTTATTTCCATATGATGAAAACCTGGTATGTAAATTCTAAAGGCTTTGGATGATTCACAATATCCAACAAATATTCCCTTCTTACCAGAAGGATCCAACTTGGTTTTCTTTTCTTTTGGAATGTGAATGTACACAGGACACCCAAATATTTTGAGATGACTTACCTCAGGCTTATTTCTTGTGAACACTTCTTCTGGAGTTTTGAATTCAAGAGCACCATGGGATAGTCTATTTTGCACATAGACTGTTGTCCTAGCTGCTTCAACCCGTAGATACATGGGTAGATCTTGGTCATGTATCATAGTCTTTACAGCTTCCATGATGGTTCTATTCTTCCTTTCAACAACCCCATTTTGTTGGGGATTGTAGGGAGTGGTTAGTTCCCTCTTGATTCCAGCTTCTTTACAAAAGTCTTCAAAGTCCTTTGAAGTATATTCTCCGCCATTATTTGTTCTGAGAATCTTGATTTTCTTTTCTGAGAGTTTTTCTATTAGGGCGTTGAACTTTTTGAATTTTCCAAAGACTTCATTCTTACCTTTTAGAAAGTATATCCAAGTCTTCATTAAATAGTCATCAATGAATGAGAGATAGTATTCAAAACCACTTAGGGAAGTGGTAGGCATTGGTCCACATACATCTGAGTGTATTAGCTCCAAAATGTTCTTAGTCTTTGTTTCACTCTTTGGAAAAGGGTTCCTAACATTCTTCGCTTTCTCACATCCTTTACATGAGCCATTATGATCAACCTTCAAATCTAGTAATCCTATGACCACCTTGCTTACATAGGGTAAGGCTTTGTAGTTAATGTGAGCTAATCTTCTATGCCATAGCTCACTGGGGCTAGAGGTTTCATGAGAAAGGGAAACTTCTGGATGACCCTTGAGCTTATAGAGACCTCCTTCTTCTTCACCAATGACAACTGCATCTTCAATTGATTTTCCTTTGGGCCACATGAGTACTTTTCCATCTATGAAAGCCACTCTAAAACCTTTCTTATCTAGTGCCGAGATAGAGAGTAGGTTCTTCTTCAAACTTGGTACATATAAAATTTCTTTCATTTTCAAGGGTGTTCTAGAATCAAGCTTGTAACTTGCTTCACCAATTCTGTCACATCCCCAAAATTTCGTAAAAATTTTAAAATTTTTCTAAGTGGTTTAATTGCCCATAAATGCTATGCGGAAGTATAAAGTTTAACATTTTAAATTTACTGTTTAAAAATAAAATACGACAACCAAGTAATTCACAATCTATCAGTAATTATTTAGTTGTCTCAACGACAATTGTCACAACACTTTAGGAAATCCAGCCGTATTCATAACTCTAAAATTAAATATGTAATACAACATATTTTATGAAATCTCTTTATCACCCTTTGGACGGTTATATGAGTAAGTGGACAATTTATATTTGATCAATTATTTCCCATAGTCCTGAAATTAAAAATAGCAACTAACACATTCATCATTGTTTACATACAAAGATTTCTAACTTGATTTTACTTATCAAGTGGGTTTCTACTGACTCATATGAGACACATCCAAGGAATGCATTATTACATATAAATAATCAACATATCAATACACGAACACATAACTCGCAAGGTACACATAAAAACATTTGATTTCAACACAAGTACACATTTATGCAAAATCAAGTCATACACAGGAGACCAAAAGTAATGTGGTTCACCTGTACACGGGCTAGTCCACAAAAGTGTGTGCATCTTTATTTATTCTGAGAACATAGTGTTTACAAGCTGCAACTTTAGTTGTTGCCATAGTAATCCCTCTTATTGAAGGAATCGTTTACAAGATAATCAAAATACTAGCTATTTCCAAGGTTACAAGATTCTAGCCTAAGTGTCAAAATAGCCATCAAGATTCTCTTGATACTAAGAAATATACCCTTAAAAAAAAAAGGTTTTAAGCCAAGTCATAATCAGTTTAAGGAAAATATTACTAAAAAAATCTAGATACTTAGCATATCTTTTAATATTCAACCTACAAGTTTGTCAACATGACAACTTTTAAATGATATTATACATGAATTTGGATGCTATGCTCTAAAGTTTCCTTCTTAATAATAGGACTATATTTTTCTCTTTCGAAACACTAAGGTATCAATTAGCCAAGATCAAATCTTTAAGGGAGAACATTTTTTTTTACTTTTAACTATCTAATTATTTCAGTGCTTAAACTAAGGGGACATCCATACTCTAAAATATACTTATTTCAAACTTAAACAAAAATGTTCTTTATTCAAAAGTTAATCATTTGCTATCCTTCCATATATACATATCACTTAACCCAAAAGTAGGAGACATAGACTAACTAAAGGGTTGCACCATAAATATTTTGCTTTGAATTATTTACAAATTTTTAAGGAGGATCTAATAAAAATTCATGTGTTTGGAAGCCCCACTATCAATCAACCAATCATTACATCCATGGGAGATGGTACCTGTAAGAGCAGAGATCAGAACATACTCTTCTTCACTTGATGAGACATCATCACTATCACTTTCTGCCCTAGCCTTCTTCTTTGGGGGTTCATCATCTTCAGCAGCATGAGCATGAAATCTTCTTTTGCTGCCCTTCTTCTTCTTACTGAAGTTGTTGTTATTATCCCTTTTGTTCTTGGGACAATCTGAAGCATAGTGACCCTTCTCATTGCATGTAAAGCATCTTAGGTCCTTCTTACTCCTTTTATGAGATCTTTTGTGGTGAGAGTGATCCTTCTTGGTTTTGCTTCTTTTGGTGTGAGCTGCAAGGGTTTGATCTTCTCCTCCCATCTTTTCCTCACGAGCTATAAGCCTAGCTTCTTCTTGAGAGCATTCTTCCCTTAGTCTGTTGAAGGAGATCAACTTCTTCCTTGCACAAATTCCTTGAATAAAAGAATCCCATGACCTGGGTAGGCCATTTAGAGTGGTCATCACCACTTCACCATTCTCCACCATTTCATCCACTGCTTCTAGTTGTTCCTTGATTTGGGAGACCCCTGAAAAATAAGATTGAATGGTTTCTCCATTCTGAAACTTTACTGCTTTCAATTGGTTCCGCAGGGTCATCTTCCGATTTATGTTCTTTCCTTCAAATAGCTTGGTCAAAGATTCAAACATCTCTTTGGGTGTCTTAAGAGAAGACACATGAGGTATGAGATGGTCTTTGATAGAATCATCAATGATTCTCTTTGCCTTGACCAAGTTCTTCTTGTGCAATGCCTTGGCTTCTTCATCCTCTGGGATAGGGATGTCTTCTTTCACATATGAGTCCAACTTATTCTCTTCCAGGATTAACCCAATCCTATACTTCCAGGCTCGGAAGTTATCAGCCCCTTCAAGCTTATCCTCAAGCTTGGTGTGGAGAGACATCTTTAAGAGTACTTCAAATGGAAATAGAAAAGATTTAGGACTTACCACTTGAAGTGCTGAAAACTGGATCTCGTCCCGGATTAGGGTTTGTCAGAGAAACCCTAAAAATTCAAAATGTGAATTTCAAAATTTTGAAAGGATAGAAAGATGCGCCTTGGAGAGCTGATCAACCTAGTACATTCAGAATTTGAGATCAGCAAAGTCTTGCCTTCAAAATTGCCTTTTTGTCCTCCCGGGTTCACTGGGAAGAGCCCTGAATTAGGGTTTGAGTTTCCCGGAGATCTACCCAGCCAAAAATCTCGATCCAAAGCTCAAACCTTCGATTTTTGTAAGGAGCTTCCAGCTGTGCCTTCAGTTTCCAGAAATTTCTATTTTTGTGGAAACCCTAATTTTTAGGGCCAAATCTGAAAATGCTCGGAACTGAATTCTGATTGGACAGATAGATGCGCCTTGATGAGTAGATCCAATCTACTATACTGAATTTCAAAAATCTATGGATAGAAACCCAATAAACAAGGAATACAAGCTTCCGTCACTGCAAAATGTCTTCTTCTCAGTTAAGCTCTGATACCATGTTAAATTTTTAGTATTAAATCACAATACTATAGGATCTTTGCTGAGAGAATAACATCTACAGTATATCAATGCATGACAATCATAATATGACAAGCATCACAAGCATCACAAGAATCAAAAGCATAGAGACAAGAGACACAGAGTTTCCGTGGGGAAAACCCTAAGGTGAAAAACCCCACAACTTCCTCAGAGATAGAGAGAGCAATGGCTCAACCAAAATACAACCAAATAAAACTGAGATAGTCTCCTAGCAGATGATCCTCCTCCTCCTCACTAGTGCTCCACTTTTCAGAGAGAGAGATAGTTACTTTTCCGAGTGAGTAAAATAGAGATCTCCTATCTCTATTTATACTCACCTTTTTGCCCAGTGACCTACTGGGGCCGACTTGTCTACTTGGATACATCCACATTATATTATATATTAATTAGGGCCGACCCCATAAGGTGGTCTAATAACCCATCGGCAAGTACACACACTTGCGACACTTGTCAATCCACATGACGACACTTCCTTATAGAGAAATAACACATCTCTTATAAGGGTACAATAAATATATATATAATACAAAGATGAAATACATTCCGAAGTTAAATATACATCAACATGGAGGTGTGGCAAAGTGAAAATGGAATCTTCCTTGGACAAGGGAAGTATGTAGTAGAGATCCTGAAGCGGTTCGGGATGATGGACTGCAAGGCCATGGCCACACCTATGGCATCGAACCTGAATCTATTAAGTGATGCTTCATCAGAGTCAGTTGATGCCACAATGTATCGTCAAATGATTGGGTCCTTGATTTACCTGATGAACATGAGACCAAATATTTTCTTTGCTGTGAACACATTGAGCCAGTTCCCGATGGATCCTAGACATGTTCACCTGATTGATGCAAAGCATATTCTGAGGTACCTGAAGGGCACGATTGATTATGGCTCAAGTATGATGTGAATCAATGTTAAGATTTAATATGCTAAGACATAAAATAGCAGCATTACATTCCATTTCACAATAATAGCATATACAGGATCACTGAAGAAACAACAAGCATAGCATAAACACAAGAGACAGAGATTTATCCTGGGAAACCCTCATGGGGTAGAAAACCCAGCAAAGCTTCCTCAATATAGATGACCAGCAATATACAAATATGAAACCCTGAGACATGATCTCGTCCTCCACAATAGCAGACCTCTCCTCCACAAGTGCGCTATCCTCAAGTGAGTGAGTGTGTGGAATGAGGAATACACCTCCTCTATTTATACACAACTCTGACTTAACTTTAACACGGAACATGTAGGCTCGTATTTAACCAATGGGTTAAATACCCCACTACAACTGACTGGGCCGACCCCTCTAGGGTGGTTTAATAACCCTTTGACCCACATAACACATACAGGGCCGACCCCCACTAGGGAAGTCTAATAACCCAAGTTACCACATTCCGACGGAGGAATAAACATCTCCGGATATACAATAAGATCTTCACGGAGGAATGAAACATCTCCGGAATAATAAAGTACAAATATAATATTCTTTGAAGTTACAATATCTCAACACTCCCCCTTAATGAGAAGGATATTATAACAACATCTGCACGAGCAAGGAGTCATCAACATCATACATGATACATCTATAAATCATTGGAAGCTTTCTCAACATCATCAGTAACTCAAGTAGTTACTGGAACATCTTCGATGCTGGAACATCAACATCTTCAGTACTGATTCCTTATCTTCTGCAGCACTCAAACAACTACAGCAACATCAACGTCTGGATCCTCACAATCATCAACATCGTCATCTAGACCATCACGATCAGCATCATCATCATCATACAATCATCAGCATCGTCATCACACGATCATCAGCATCGTCATCTAGACCATCAAGATCAGCATCATCGTCATCATACGATCATCAACATTGTCATCTAGACCATCATGATCAGCAGCATCGTCATCATACGATCATCAGCATCGTCATCTAGACCATCATGATCAGTAGCATCGTCATCATACGATCATCAGCATCGTCATCCCACGATCATCAACATTGTCATCGCACGATCATCAGTATCGTCATCTCACGATCATCAATACAAGTATCCATACCAATACAAGTATACACATCATTAGTACAAGTATCCATACCGATACAAGTATACACATCATCAATACAAGTATCCATACCGATACGAGTAACCACATCATCAATACAAGTATCCTACCGATACGAGTAACCACATCATCAATACAAGTATCCTACCGATACAAGTAACCACATCATCAATAAAAAAATCACTTTCTCGGAGACCATTCATCTACGGATCAATTCAGGGACCAAAGTCCGGGGATGATACAATCCCCACTTCTCGGAGATCACACATCTACGGATCAATTCAGGGACCAAAGTCCGGGGATGATACAATCCCCACTTCTCGGAGACCACACGTCTACGGATCAATTCAGGGACCGAAGTCCGGGGATGATACAATCCCCACTTCTCGGAGACCATACGTCTACGGCTCAATTCAGGGACCGAAGTCTGGGGATGATACAATCCCCACTTCTCGGAGACCACACGTCTACGGATCAATTTAGGGACCAAAGTCCGGGGATGATACAATCCCCACTTCTCGGAGACCACATGTCTACGGATCAATTCAAGGACCGAAGTCCGGGGATGATACAATCCCCACTTCTCGGAGACCACACGTCTACGGATCAATTCAGGGACCGAAGTTTGGGGATGATACAATCCCCACTTCTCGGAGACCACACGTCTACGGCTCAATTCAGGGACCGAAGTCCGGGGATGATACAATCCCCACTTCTCGGAGACCACACGTCTACGGATCAATTCAGGGACCAAAGTCCGGGGATGATACAATCCCCACTTCTCGGAGACCACACGTCTACGGATCAATTCAGGGACCGAAGTCCGGGGATGATACAATCCCCACTTCTCGGAGACCATACGTCTACGACTCTCTTTAGGATTGAAAGTCCAAGGATGATCCCATCCCCTCAACTGTCCACTAAGGACTTCATTCTCGGATACCTCACGTCTACGGCTCTCTTTAGGACTGAAAGTCCAGGGATGATCCAATCCCCTCAATTGTCCACTAAGGACTTCATTCTCGGAGACCTCACGTCTACGGCTCTCTTTAGGACTGAAAGTCCAGGGATGATCCAATCCCCTCAACTGTCCACTAAGGACTTCATTCTCGGAGACCTCACGTCTACGACTCTCTTTAGGACTGAAAGTCCAGGGATGATCCAATCCCCTCAACTGTCCACTAAGGACTTCATTCTCAGAGACCTCACGTCTACGTCTCTCTTTAGGACTGAAAGCCTAGGGATGATCCAATCCCCTCAACTGTCCACTAAGGACTTCATTCTCGAAGACCTCACGTCTACGGCTCTCTTTAGGACTGAAAGTCCAGGGATGATCCAATCCCCTCAACTGTCCACTAAGGACTTCATTCTCGGAGACCTCACGTCTACGGATCAATTCAGGGAACCAATGTCCAGGGATGATACAATCCCTATCTATCCACTAAGGACTTCATTTTCGGAGACCACACGTCTACGGATCAATTCAAGGAACCAATGTCCAGGGATGATACAATCCCTATCTGTCCACTAAGGACTTCATTTTCGGAGACCTCACGTCTACGGCTCTCTTTAGAACAAGTGTTCAAGGATGATACAATCCTCACATGTATTCTCATCAATACATCTATCATCAAAAGCATGTATTCTTACTAATACATCTAACATCAAAAGCATGTATAAGTAAAACTAAGTATTCTAAGCATAAGAGTCCTAAATCTAAATATTTCTAAGTATCTAGGTGTAGAGAACAGGTTACCTCATCATCGACCTTGTTGTTCGATGAGACAATCTCATCATCAGTGACTATACTACTCCCCCTTTCGAGGAGGGTCCTTTTGAGCTACACCAAGCTTGTCTCGGAAGTATTCAAATTTCACTCAAGACAGAGGTTTGGTTAGTATGTTGGTAACTTCTTCACTTGAGGTAGAGATTTGGTTTAGAACATCGGTAACCTGTTACAAATTCAAACTTTAGTTCCTTCTGCATCATATCTTATTAGATCCCTATGTTCTTTGACTTATCATGGAACACTAGATTCTTTGTCATCTTCATACAACTCTATTTGTCACATAGGATCACAGTTGGTTCTATCTCTAATTCAAACCAATCCTGAAGCCAAACTTCTTCACAACTAGCAGAGCAAGAAGCCATATATTCTGCTTGTGTTGAGAGCCACACTAGACTGCTTCCAGCTAAACCACGAGATCATGGCTAATCCCAGACAATAACATCCTCTTGATGTGTTCTTCCTGTCTGATACACTTTCTTCCCAATCAACATCTGATTAGCCATCTGAAGTCATGAACTCCAAGATAGCATAGATCAAAGTCTATCGTATCGTTTAGGTGCCTCATCACATGCTTTGCAACTATCAGGTGAACACATCGAGTTTCCACTAGATACTGACTCAAGGTGTTCACAACAAAGCATATATCTAACCTAATATATGTTAGATACATCAATCACCCAATAATTTGACTGTACAGAGTTATATCCACTAACTCTGATGAGTCATCCCCTAACAGCTTCAAGTTGGAATCCATAAGAGTAGCCATTCCAACACCTCAAGTCCTTTTAATATTTCTCGGCATACTTTCCCTGGTTGAGAAAGATTCTTTCTGATCCTTGCCATACTTCCAGATCTAGGAAGTAATGCATCAATATGAGATCTTTCATTTTTCTTTTATGCAGCCATCTATCTGTGCCATCTCCCGTTAGATGGGTCTACTAATATGAACCTCAACACCATTCGAACTCTGAGGTGATTTCCTTCTTGTATCCATGTCATCTGTGCATAGAAGCCATATTCAATCTTGTAACAAAGGTTGAGATTCACATCACCCATGATGATCTTTAAGCTCATCAATTTATTATCGATCCTGGGTACCCATACAGAACCTGATTCACACTTCTTCTTTAATTGCACCATTAAGAGAAAGGCCTTTATCTATTCACTTGGAGCAAAACATCTCATCATGATTCTCTTCCTCTTTCTAAGAGAATCTTCTAGCCATGATCCTTCTATATTTTGTTTGATTTGTAAATCTTCTTGTTGAACATCCATCGCTTGTTCAGTGTTCATCATTCATCATGATCTTTCCTACAAATCAAAATTAAGTACAGGATTAGTAATACTTCATAATCATCAAATCATATTGACATGATAACCTATTATGCATACAGATATCATTTACATAGTTATGCAACTATTTTGAACAATACTTTGGCACAACACTTTCCCATATCCTGTATGCATACAGTGGCTATCTAGATGCCTTCCATCTCTACCAGAACATACTATCGAGAGTGTGCACAGCTCTCAGCATGTCAGCAAAGAGGTTTCATTCTAGACAAGCAACAATGGAATGTTTGTCCAACTTACCAATCATATGCATATTAGTAGCGTGATATATTCTAGGAATACAAATATGCATACAAGCAATATCATTTACTATTTCTAATAACAACTCAAATACTTATCTTTTATGTTTGTGTGGTTGCCTCCCGCTTGATCTTCTATATGTCTTTTTTGAACTTCTATTCATTCTGTACCACTGTGCCTGTTCAAGTGTCATCCTCATGATCTCATACACAAACATACACCCATTAGTATGTTCTAAATGTTATCAAAAAATTATAGTTCTAAATAATCTTGAAAATGTATAGTCATGATTATAGTTAATAAACATTAGTATTCAAGATTTCAGGGAAGTCTTCTTTTACTCATGCATATCATCAATCAAGATAAAAGACATAATATGCATAATCCCTTGATTACTAACTTTATGAATAAGCATGACCAATCATACCAAGTATACTTATATAAGGGATCCTAACACAAGGTAAGATTCATGGGAAACATACCTGGATTAGTATACCTACTTAGTTATGTACAACATACCTAAACAATCTCTTCAATGATTTAGAGATCCTGAGCTAGAACCTGCATGTCTCATAGGTTAAGCATAATATAACAAAGTCATACATACCTCGTAAGTAGAACAAAGATTATGGATGAGTATTTGTCTTCATGTTTTCATGGTCATGGAACCTGATTTGTCTTTTGTGATGTACCTGTATCTTGTTAGCAGACAACATCAACCTCACACAACATCATAATGCATTAGTACAATCATATAGCCCTAATCAATGAATGTCTTTGATCATTCACATGCATTCATACTGTTACTAGGGTGATAAGACAATTCTAACATTAATCAAGATTGTACTAATAAATAATATGAAGACAAACACATCATGAACGATTTCAAGACATACCTGAGCCTCCTTAAGTCATACCTGTCGAGACTTCTTGTAGTCTTCTTATGTAAGGCCTTAGCCTCAACTCCCCCTAAAACTTGATCTGGAGCTTGATTAGGGTTTGCTAGAGAAACCCTAAAAATTCAATCTTTGACTTTCACACTTCTGAATGGATGGAAGGATGTGTCTTACTAAGCTGATCAAACTAGCATACTTCAATTTTGAAATCTCCAAAATTTGACCCCTCAAAATTGCCTTCGAAACTTCTGGATCTTCTCGACAGGAACCCGAACTAGGGTTTGATGAAGCCCACCTTTCTGTCCAATCAATAGGTTTGATCCAAGGCTCTAAACTCTTATTTTTCTGAGGAGCTTCCAGCCGTGGTTACAGACTTCAAAAATTCCAACATTTGCTGAAGCCCTAATTTTCCATCTTTCTGATCAAAATCCTGAGCTAGGGTTTAATCAAGCCCGGTCTTCTACCCAACCAAAAAATTCGATCTTGGTCTCTAAATTTCGATTTTCCTGAGTAGCATTCAGCCGTGGATTCCGATTCCAAAAATTCCAACTTTCTCCGAAACCCTAAATTCCAGACGCCATGAATAAAGGTGCTCCAAAAATAATTCTGTTTTGACAGAAATATGTACCTGATTGTTTCTGCTATAACTCCAAAATTTTTGCTCCACAAGGTCTGAAAATTTTTTCTGAAGTAGCCTGACCTGTCATCTTTCCATCCTGATAGGTCTGACCTCAATTGGATTTTCTGAGAAAGAGTTATGCCAAATGTCGCAACGTGACCTGTTTTGGGATAATACAGGAGAGCGAACTTGTACGTCGTGCCATGTGTCACTGTTTGAACTTCGGCCTCTAAAAATGTTTTCTGAGATAGCTCGACCTGTTATCTTTTCATCCTAACAGTTCTGACCTCAATTGGACTCTCTGAGAGAGAGTTATGCCAAATGTCGCAACGTGACCTGTTTATGGGATAAAACAGGAGAGCGAACTTGTACGGCATTCCACGTGTCATTGGTTCTTCTTCGGCCTCTGAAAAAGTTTCCTGAGATAGTACAGTCTGTGTAATACCTGTCACTTTTTACGAAATTTCATTTGGAGCTTCCTAGCCCAAGTTATGACCTTTTTTCCAAGGTCACCTAATTTTGACTGAGATCTGGAAGAGGCAGAAACCCTAACTTGTACTGATCATAACTTACAAAGTACAACGAATCTGAGGGTTCCCTTTGGACACAAGATACCTGGGGATGTTATCTTCGACCTGCAAACTTTTCAGATCCTGAACCTTCGCAGAAATGGATTTATAGCGAAAGTCCCACGATGACTGGTTTTTGCTATGTAAAACCCTAACCTTCAAATTGTCGTAAGTAAAGCAAGTGTCGTAAGTGCCATACCTTGTCTTCCTTCAGGTTAGCTCTGATTCCATGTTAAAATTCAATATGCTAAGACATAAAATAGCAGCATTACATTCCATTTCACAATAATAGCATATACAGGATCACTGAAGAAACAACAAGCATAGCATAAACACAAGAGACAGAGATTTATCCTGGGAAACCCTCATGGGGTAGAAAACCCAGCAAAGCTTCCTCAATATAGATGACCAGCAATATACAAATATGAAACCCTGAGACATGATCTCGTCCTCCACAATAGCAGACCTCTCCTCCACAAGTGCGCTATCCTCAAGTGAGTGAGTGTGTGGAATGAGGAATACACCTCCTCTATTTATACACAACTCTGACTTAACTTTAACACGGAACATGTAGGCTCGTATTTAACCAATGGGTTAAATACCCCACTACAACTGACTGGGCCGACCCCTCTAGGGTGGTTTAATAACCCTTTGACCCACATAACACATACAGGGCCGACCCCCACTAGGGAAGTCTAATAACCCAAGTTACCACATTCCGACGGAGGAATAAACATCTCCGAATATACAATAAGATCTTCACGGAGGAATGAAACATCTCCGGAATAATAAAGTACAAATATAATATTCTTTGAAGTTACAATATCTCAACAATCAAAAGGTTAACCTGGAGGGTTATGTTAATTCAGATTGGGCAGGCAGTGCTGTAGATAGGAAGAGCACTTCAGGGTGCTACTTCAATATGGGATCATGGGTGATCTCTTGGTTTAGCAGGAAGCAGTCCTGCATGGCACTGAGTATAGCCGAAGTAGAGTATGTCACAGCTTGTTCGGCCAGTTGTGAGGAAGCATGGCTAAGGAAGCTACTATAAGATTTATTTGTTCTCCAGTTGGATTCTATTTGTATATTCTGTGACAACCAGAGTTGTGTGAAGTTGTCCAAGAACCTGGTGTTTCATGACAAGTCGAAGCATATCAAGGTCAAGTATCACTATATCAGGGATATAGTGTAGAGAAAAGCAGTGAAGCTCCTGTATGTTGCGATGGATGAGCATATAGCAGATGTGTTTACCAAGCCACTAGCTAGGGTGAAGTTCGAGTACTTCACAGAGAGGCTTGGTTTTCTCCAGATCAAAGATACTTCCAAGAGGAAGTGACAAGACACAGATGCAAGATCCCTTCCTAGCATGGTGACAGGTGGGTCCTCCCTATGGCTTTGGATGTAAGTGTTGTGTGATGAGCATCCGTAGGATGCTCCGTATGATGATGATCCGTATGATCATGAGAATCCGTATGATGCTCTATGGTCGTGGATATCTTGCAGGTTGTGCAGTAGCATGTAATAGGTCCCTGGGAGATCTTGTAGGTTGTGCTTGGCACGTAATCAGTCCTGGGATGCTCTTTTGAGGTTTTGGTTGTTCGCATGTAATAGGTCCCTGGGAGATCTTGCAGGTTGTGCTTGGCACGTAATCAATCCTGGGATGCTCTTTCGATATTTTGCTTGTTCGCATGTAACAGGTCCCTGGGAGATCTTGCAGGTTGTGCTTGGCACGTAATCAGTCCTGGGATGCTCTTTCAAGGTTTTGCTTGTTTGCGTGTAATAGGTCCCTGGGATATCTTGCAAGTTGTGCTTCGCACATAATCAGTCCTGGGATGCTCTTTTGAGGTTTTGCTTGTTCGCATGTAATCAGTCCTGGGAGATATTGCAGGTTGAGTAGTAGCTCGTAATCGGTCATGGGATTCTCTTTTCAGGTTTTGCAGATGCACATAATCAGTCTTGAGATTCCACCAGATGGGACGCTCGCAGAGATGATGAAGACCTACACGGAGGCTAGGATTACATCCAGCATGAAAAAGGGTTGGCTCTGTAGAACTTCCTATGATGAGTAGAATTGATAGATAGCACCAGTGATCGAGATGACGAGTACACTAGCTGTGACGATGATGGTCCAATGATCCAGTGTTGATTATTCAGCTCCAGTGTTGAAAACTTGTGCCTATATGTATTGATGATTGTGTCAAGAGAATACCTTCCTAGTTAAGAGGGAGTTTTGATGTATTTGTAACTTCGGAATGTATTCACTTGTATATTTCATATTTGTATTTTATTGTTGTACCTCTAAAGAAGATGTTTATTCCTCCGGTTGGAGAAGTCATTATTCTACTTGGGTCATGTAAAGTCATTGAGGTCCATCCTCCCATGTATGACAGGGCATTAGACCCCTGAGTTGTGTCTTTCATGGGTTATTAGACTCCCATAGTGGGGTCAGCCTAGTGTCAAGTGGTAGTGGATTATTAGACTCTCCTAAGGGAGGTCGACCCAGTTAGGGTAAAAGGCAAGTAATGGTAAATTGTAAATCGAGAGGAGCACCTCTCTATTTATCCATTCACTTGCACATCCAACTCGCATAGTTGAGAGAGAGGAGTGCACACAAATGGAGGAGGAGTAGTTGCTGGAGACATCTATATTTTGGGGTTTCATCTTTGTGATATTTGTATTGGTGCTTATTCTATCTCTGTGGAAGTTGCGGGGTTTTTCAACTTTATGGTTTTCCCCGGTGAAATGCTTTGTGTCTCTTATCTCTTGTGTTCAATATGCTATACATGTCGTTCTGTCAATTAAGATCCTAGATCATATTGAATTAAATGATGAAAAACTAACAAAAATACCCCCCTTAAAAAAGAACAACAGAAGCGAACTCAAAGAAAATTCATACTAAGCAAAGAAGGAAAAAAATTTCCTTAGTGAAATCATTTGCAAAAATATTGGAAATATGCTCCTTTGTACAATAAAAATGCAGGTGCTAGATCTAGATCTGGATCTGCTCCTCTGATGTGCCTCCCATTGCGTAGAAGTTGGATTTTCCAAAACAAGTCTTTCAGGAACCCTTCTTGCTACTGGAGCAAATGGCTCATTGTAGTCCAAATCATGAACCTTTGAGTACCTTTTGTTAGAAAACCAAGATTTTTACTTGTTTGTAGATCCCCCATGGAAAGTCTCCTCAAGCTATTGTGGATCAAACCAAACCGTCATGTATCACCTCTCCGAGAGAAGTGGATCTGCATGACATAGTGCAAGTTTTGCATGATACTGAGATCTAGTGGTTCTATGGTAAGATGGATCCTCGACTGTGTTCCCAACAACTACAAGGACTTTGTGAGCCCGTATTGGCCTTGGCCATGGATTGGGAGCATGTGTTGAATTTGTATATGAATCTAAATCTCCTTGAAATTTATTCTCAACATCAAGATCTTGATCCTCATATTCATTAGAAGAGATATCACTTTGATCTTCATCAGATTCCGATGGGGTAGGAATAGAGTATGGAAAAAAATGTGAGAATTCATATGCCTTGGAGGCATGGTTTGCAAACCCTTTCGCTATAATCTTCCCAGTAGAGATATCTGCAATATCAACTCTATCAGGACCAAAGACCACTTTCTTCAGTGAACCTGTGTGATTCATCTGATATACAAACAACAAATTTTCGGACAAAGAAGGCACAAATAGGAAATTTTTGAACTTACCATGCTCCATATGTACTGTGCCATTCCCTTCAACAGAGATTTGAGAGTTGTCTCCCATGTGAATAATCAGACCATATTTTGGATCTAAAGAAGAAAATGATTCTCTAGAGGAAACCATGTGGTTGGAGGTTCCTGAATCTATGAGGATGGATTTTGATTTTGAAACTCCACCCTTCAGTGCATGGAATCTCTCATGACCATCAAACTCACTTCCAGATTCAGTGTCTCTTACACCTTTTGGGAGGGAAAAGTTGTGTTGTTCAAGAAGCTTGGTCATCTAATCTGTCTTCTTTTGCCTGAAAGATATCTCTGGGTGGTTTCCTTTCTTGCAACAGGAACACCTGGATCTCTCAAATCCATTATGTTTGTCCTTATTAGAGCTGGAGGCTCCTTCTGATGGACTTGAATTGGAATTTTGCTTGGGTTCAGATGGCCTCTTATCCTTGCCCTTGTGCTTCCCCTTCCTATTCGAACTTTTTTCTTCTCCAGCCATAAGAGATTGATCTTTGGTGGCCTTCAAGGAACCCATCTAGATCAACTTATCTTGTTCTTGGATGAGAGATTCAATGAAAACATCTAAGGAGGGAATCTTCCAACTAGGGATTGACATTCTCCTAGAATGGAAGGTAGAGAAAAAGATAGAGAACTCAGTACCTAGCTTGATCAGAATGGATAGCACCAGCTGCTCATCCTTCTTCTCATTGCCACACTGCTTGCATTGCATAACTAGAGATTTGAATTTTGAAAAGAACTGCTGAATGGTCTCAAAACTACTCATTTGAAGAGCAATTAACTCATTCTCCAGAATATGGTCTCTTAGCTCATCTTGTTTGCCAAAGATGGTCTCTAACTTCAACCATAACTCTATTGGAGTGTTTAATCCTTCGATGTGGAAGATAATATCTCTAGAAATATGAATACACATGAAACCAAATGCTTCATCCAATCTATTCAGATACTTGGTTTTATCCACAACCGATGTTGGTTCGAGATCCTTCCCCATTGTCACCCTGTAAAGTGATTTGTTGCGCAATACCATCTGCATATCAGCCCTCCAATCAAGATAATTGAAGGGTGTCAGGATCCTGGGAGAGAGAGGAGAGTTCGAATTTTCCATTACAACTGCTGGAGAGAATACAAAGTGAAACTGTTGCTACTGCAGAAAAAAACTGTTGCAACTACTGCAACTGCTGTAACTGCTGCAACTGCAGAAAACTCTTGCAACTCCCAAAACATTTGAATAAATTGCAAAAAATTCTCAATAATGGAGGTAGAATACTACTGAGCACTGCTTTAGGACAGTAATCCCTTTTATCCATATCCTTCACACCTGGCTAGACCTCATTGGATTTCTCCAATGAATTCAATGCAATGGCACCAGGATTTGCTATGGAAATCCAAAGGCTTCTGGTGCACTACTGAAAGTAGCTGCTCAACCTATTCTCTCTATGGATTTGATACCATGTGAAATTCTATGTCACAAAAGATCTAAAGAGCTGAGGATACCTCACAAAGAAAGAATAAGTAGAAAATTTGAATAAGAGTGAAAACTGCAGTAAAAAAGAGCAGAAGAATAATAATGCCACAAAACTCAGATAGGAGCAGAATAATATCACATGTTCCAATAATCAGTATAATAAACAATGATGTTACAATGGAGATAATTCGAATCATGCAGGAGGGTGCAATAGTGAGTCACAACCAATTGAATGACTAAGGAGGGTGCAATAGTGAGTCTGTCATCCATTTCAATAAGAAATGGGTGCATGATGCCATAATCTATGGCATTTGGAGCTCCAACCCCCCACAAGATTTAGCTAACTCAGGTGGACTGCACTGGAACACTCAGTTGGTTCCTATAAAATAGGGAACTAACTTAAGTGGTCGTAAAATGATGCATGAAGGGATCTATAACATCTCGAAAATTCATAAAAATTTAAAACTTTTTATAACAGCATTAATTTGAATATAATAGTTGCGGAAATAATAAATTGAGATTGCGGCAACATTAATTATACAGTTAATAGTACTAAACGTGCTTTAATTTCTGTTTTAGCAACATATTGATAATGACAGTTTTAACGTGTAATTAATAAACATGATTATGAAAATAATGTATGAAAAGATCGGTAGCTAGATGCGACACTGTTTTCTTTTGCATAGATGCTGACAGTTTGATTTTTGATGAAAGGGTATCCTACGAGGCACCTTGGAGCTTACTTATTTGTAACGCTAAAGCATCTTGAATGTCCTATGTGCAGACGACAGGTAAGAGATTTCATGGCTGCGTAAAAACCAAGTCCATGTATTTCAATTTCAAAGTCGTAAATAATACAATGTTAGAAATTCTAATGCAATCCACTGTAAGCAAGTAGATATGGTTTTTAATGCTACATCTACTGTTTAGGATGTTGTCTGACAACTTCACGATGTTTATAATAGAATTATCTATGTACGTCGTTCTGCTGATGGCTTTTGTCACTATACTAGCTAGTTAAGGAGTCGTCATTATCTTTCCATCAATGATGTAATAAATGTATTGCAAGGTCATTTGATGTTTGTGAGAAAGAGTATGGTAACATTTTGTTTGTCTCCCTACTAAAATATTTCATTAGCTTCACCGGAAATCTACTCAATAGACTATTTATTTCTATAACTTTAATAATAACTTTCTTATGGTCACAAACCAATAATAATATTAAAAACTCCTATATATAGGTTACTCTATCCGTAACTTTGCAATGTTGAAAAATGGTGATACCTATAGTCTTTTCAAAGGCTTAAATCTAATTGTATGAAAGACATAAGGGAAACTATGTCAACATGCGACCATAGTTATCCTATTAACCAAGTATCTAAGTGGTACCTTTATTAAATAAATCCACAAATAATAAAGTTAGAACTATATACACTTCGAAATGTTTATATATAGCAACATGAATATAACCATATATAACACATGTCTCTAGTCTCGACCTATCTCGATACTATATAAAAGTTGGTTGATAGACATTGAAATGAATATCGTGAAAGGTAGCTCAAAGTTCATACTAACTTAGGAGATTTGATTTAATATAACAAGTAACGTTATAATGTCACGGATTTGAGTTCTGATTTTATGTCGTTGGGAAAAGATCACTGACATAATTTTAATGTTGTTAGGTTGATGGTGCTAGCTCATTTAATTGATACGATCGTTGGGTCACCAGAGGATCATCCTTCGATCCTGCATTGAAGTCTTGGCATGATAACTCTCGGTGATGAGGATAAGGCCACTCCACATAGTGTAATAATGTTATAATGGTGATTGCTGAGACTAGTTGAAATGGTATTTCCTCCAAGCTGGAATTAGAAACTATACCACGTGATCCATCGTGGCAATTACCCTGCGTGTGAAAAGACAGTGCATTCAATGTTAGGGTTGTTCAACTTAATGCAGTATCGTTGGCACATCCTCGATCGTTGATCAACATTGGTGTTGATCGTTGGATCAAACCCTAGAAAATGGATCGAAGTTTGGTTTAAGAGTTTGGTGAATGAGGGTTATTGTCTCCATTTTTTTCGGTCTGTGGCCGACAGGATGCCAAATTTTTAGCAAAAACTTTGTATGAGGTTCAACCTCGAGACCTCTGGCTTGAGAGGGTTACATTTTCTCTTCCTTCTGCAACAACGTCATTTGATAGACTGTAAATTTAGTTTGTAATGTTGATGGTTGGTAGTTCTGGAAGCTCGTCCTTATAGATGGAGTTTATGGTTTGCCTTGGTGTAAAAGAACCGAGGGTTCTCATCTCGTTTTAGTGTGGGATCATCCTGTAGCTGGTGAAAGTGGAATGCTTTGGTACTTACAGCAAGGTAATTCTCCTGTAACGAATAACAATTCCTTCAACGTATTTTCATCTTTCAGTTTTCAAAGAGGTAAAAGTCATCTAAGTTTAACCTTCATTTTATGTCAATTGCAGGTTGTGCAGTAGAGGAATGGGCAAAGGTGCTGCCAGGTTGGCGAGCTTTTCAAGCGGTAAGCTCTGGGTCTATCCAACCCCTTGTAGGTGCTCTTAATTTTGGTGAAAGGGTTTCAAGATGGGAACTGGTCCAAGCCATGACTCGTTATTGTTTGATGTTTGCTGACTTTGAAGCACCGTTAAAAAAACAATGATTGTTGTTTCGGTTATAACCTTTGTTTATTTAAATGGCACTTTGTTTCTATACTATGTCATCGGCTAGAGTTGTAGCTCGTCGATGCTAAATGTTTTGGACTCATTTAACTATTGAAAAAATTGGGCAAACCCTGTATGATTTTGTTTGTGAAATGTTGTAAATTATTGATTCTGAGAAACACGACTTCGTTGGTTAAGTTATGAAAGAAGAATAAAGCTGAGGGCTCATCTTCTATGTAAACTAAGTTTTCCCTCTTAGCAAAATAAAAGAATGCATGTTGTTTAATCTTTGTAATTGTCTATGTTAATCGACTTAATACTGTAGTTTATTGATGTGGCTTTCAAAATTAGACTAGGGTTTAAGAACTTTGTCGAAGTCGAGGAGTTTGTAGAATAAATTGTTGAATGAATTTCAAATTGTAAACTCAATGTATCAACTGGAAGCTTCACCCGAGGTGTCTATCAGGTCTGTATTGAACAGTTTAATGTTGTAGATGGAAATCATAAAGTTACGAACTAGGGTTTTTGAACAATGGTGAAAGTGGTAACTATGTATAGTATAACCATGAAGTGATTTGTCTAAATGTTTAAAGGGATGACGACAGTTCATAACCTCGTTTAAGTTTTATTTAAATATAATGTAAGGTTCTACTGTTTGAAAACGAATGCATCCTCTTCTATAAGTATGGAAACTTATAATGGTAAAAAAAATTTGATTCTCGAAAGTTATATGTCATTTTTATACAGTAATAGAATGTTTATATTATCTCTTTTATCTGTTTGAACTAGATAAGTTTATAAAAATGATAGAATAAGAAATGAAAACAGTGTATGTGTATGTGTAATGTAAAAACTGGGAATATAGAATGACTGTGTAATGCTTATGTTCACAACATGTAAATAATGATGATAATACTGTTTTAATTTGAAGCCATGGTATAAACATGGTTTGTCGATTTTCATTTGAATACTACACAAACTAAAAGAATGAGCGAACTATAATATAAATACGCAGAGAAGAGAACAATACTTGTATTTTATGAAACAATGCTGTAGTTTAGGACCATTTTATACAGTAAATTTTTACTACTGGAAAATATAGGGCAGAATAGTAAAACATAATTCGATCACTATTCTATCTATTCGAATCAATGGCATTTGCCTATCCTCTAATCTATTTTTAATTTGCATATCTCTACTAGAGTACGATGCTTCAAAACAACATGTGGAAAAATAGAGGTATTGGTTTATCAATTCAACTTCAACATTAAACTTAAACATTGAGACTTAAAACAATTCTAGAATTAGATTTTTTTTCGAAAACAGAAAAACAAAAAATACTAGTTAAACAGAACATAATCATTTACTGGGAATAAGTTAGAAAATATGTAGAACTTGAGAAGATCTGTACGGAAACAAACAGCCCAAGAAGACTGTTCCACCCAACCAATTCCTGAAAACAGTCAAGTACTGTCTTAGGACCCCCGAGCCTGTTCACTGAACCACCAGGAGGAAGAAACTCAGGAAATGGGACTTCTTCTTGCTGTAGAAAATAACTTCAGAATCCTCAATAGTTAGCAGTCCAATAGATTTGCACCAGCATCTCTGGTTCTCATCAGCAATGATGCAGACTTAAGATTATAGTCACCACTAACCTCCCTATTCGAATCTCTCATGTAATCACCTGATTGACAAGAGGAAAATATTTTGCAGAAATATTGATTAAGAGCTACCTGCCCAATTCGAATTTTCCTTTATAGGCTGCCTAGGCCTTTTTAAGATGTTACTGGGTCATTAAATGAGCTGCCTGCTCACTCCCTCCACCTAGGGGATAATGCCCTATTTTTAGGGGTAGTTGTCCCATAACCAACAGTTAGTGGTGTGATGCAACTACTGCCATGTGTCCCATACCTTCCAACAACTTCCATTCCTCCTAGTGGGTCAGTGAACACTCATTCAATAGTCCTCTTGGGTGTTTGTCTCCTAATTAATTGATTTAAATAATAATATTTAGTAATTACATTCATCCATGATCAAAACTGATCATAATTACAAAACTTTGTAATTTAAATTAACATAAAGTATTTTGCAAATAAAATAATAATGCTCATAAATTTGGGTAGGTGACAGGATCATATGGTTGTAGATGGATCCTGGATGACATCTGCACACCACTAGGGGGAAAATGACATCGTAAAAAACTAGGACAAATAAGTAATGCTAGGTAGGACAAGGATGGAGTATTGAAATATCCTAACAAGTTGTAGCTGCAAGGAGCATATTCTTCCTTCCATCTCTTCAACATAACTCTCTTGTGTATATAATAGGCATTTTTCTCTTCATAATCAGATTTTATTTGTTCAACTTCTAGCTAATGTTCACTTGTTACTCCCAACATTTTAATCTCATTTTGTTTGTCATAATCATCTAGTTATTGCATATGCATGGAATCTATCTTATTTATGTGATGCTCCACCTGAGTTTCCAACAAAGCAACTTTTGCCTTGTAATTATGAATTAAAGCATAATTATGAAGCTGTAATTGAGTTAGCATCTATAGAGTAACTTAGAGTAGAGGTTGTTTAAATTACATCCTTATGGGGATCCATGTTGGTGATGTTCCACAAAATCACCCAAACCTGACCTTTTAAAAGTCGTGTTTCTCAAACCCTTTTCCTCTTCAAACCCTTTTAACAATGCTTTTATGAGACTTACTGAAAAAGAATTCCCTTAAAGACACTACAAAATCATCAATAGTGGTCACAAATGTCAAAGAATCACCTAGCATTGTGCCTAAATGGGTGCCCATATTTACTATAGAATGGTCATTGTAGACAACTTCTGACTTGAACCATCAACAATGTCTTATTTGAATTATTCCTTCCCGAGTTCATCCTCTTGCTGTTATCTTAGGTCTTTAGGTTCAACTTTAGCTACTTTCCTTCTTTTCTCTTCTTCCTCTTCATTTTACTTCCTATCTTCCTTGACTTTTATTTTCTCATCTTCTTGTTGTTTTTTTATTCTCTCTGCTTCCATCCCATTTATGATTTCATGAAAAATTTGGTTTACCTTATGATGGTGATGATGGTGATGATGATGATGGTGACGATGATGATGGTGATGATGACAACAATGATCATCTTCATCTTCATCATCATCATCATCTTCCTTATCGTCATGATCATCATCAACTATGTCATCATCAAATTCATCATCCTCCTCATCATTACCTTCATCATCATCGTCATCATCAACATGATCGTCGTCATCATCATCATCATCATCATCATCATCATCCTCCTTATCATCATCATCATCATCGTTATCATCATCATCATCATCATCATTACCATCATCTTCTTCTTCGTCATCATCATCATCGTCATCATCTTTGTCATCATCATCATCATCTTCTTCATCTCCATCATCAGCATCATCATCTTCATCATCTTCATCATCCTCATCATCCTCGTCATTATCATCATCTTCTTCTTCATCATCATCATCAGCATCATCATCTTCATCAACATCATCATCATCTTCTTCATCTCCATCATCATCTTCATCTTCATCATCTTCATCATCGTCGTTGTTGTCATCATCGTCATAATCATCTTCATGATGATGATGATGATAAGGATGATGATGACGATGATGATGATGATGATGATGATGATGATGTTGACGACGACGATCATGTTGATGATGATGATGATGATGATGAATATGATGAGGATGAGGATGATGAAGTTGATGATGATGTAGTTGATGATGATCATGATGATAAGGAAGATGATGATGATGACGATTAAGATAACGACGATCATTTCTGTCATCATCACCACCACCATCATAATCATCATCATATTCGTCATCATCATCATCATCATTATCATCATCTTCTTCTTCGTCACCATCATCATCATCATCTTCTTCATCATCATCATCATCTTCTTCATCTCCATCATCATCATCATCTTCATCATCTTCATCATCTTCATCATCATTGCCATCTTCTTCATCTCCATCATCATCATCATCTTCATCATCTTCATCATCATCATCATCCTCATCATCCTCATCATTATCATCATCTTCTTCTTCGTCATCATCATCATCATCATCTTTGTCAACATCATCATCATCTTCTTCATCTCCATCATCATCATCATCATCTTCATCATCTTCATCATCGTCGTTGTTGTCATCATCGCCATAATCATCTTCATGATGATGATGATAATGATGATGATGATGATGATAAGGAAGATGATGATGATGATGATGATGATGATGATGATGATGATGATGACGATCATGTTGATGATGATGATGATGATGATGAAGATGATGATGATGAGGAATATGATGATGATGATGATCATCATCATCATCATTATTTTCATCATTATTTTTCGTCATAATTTTCATCTCTCTCAACCTCAATACTCGCAAGGGCCAGTAGGTGCAAGTGTTAATTTTCAGGAACACTTGTTTATGACATCAAGGGTTTGAAGGTTGTCTATGCTTGAGCTTGGGTCTACTTGCAACACCAAACCTATCCTTACTTAGAAGTAGCACTGTCCTTTATGAGGGTTTCTACATCAATTTTGGTTCTCCCAGCTTCGTGCATACGAGTCCATACTGCTA
This sequence comes from Larix kaempferi, assembly GCA_027924585.1. Taxonomy (NCBI): domain Eukaryota; kingdom Viridiplantae; phylum Streptophyta; class Pinopsida; order Pinales; family Pinaceae; genus Larix; species Larix kaempferi. The sequence continues at coordinate 51,099 of BSBM01001004.1, forward strand.
CTTGATATGGCTGTGTTTTCTGATGCATTGACAGTCTTTGTATGTTTTGAGGGATACTTGGTGTATTGGTTGATTTTTGGGGGTTGATCTTTACTGTTCCATACCTCTTTGAGTGGCTGGTTCTTCTACTGTACTTGTATGTTCTTCTTATCAATATTTATGGTCTCTCTCTCTCTCTCAGCTATGTTCATGCCCTTTACTAAGGACCAATTTGTTCTAGCTATTGACTTGCCTCTAAGAGGAAAGATTTGATCTGAAAGTTAAAATCTTAGTACAAGGAAGGTTCTTCCCATCAAGTGAACTTCATGCTATGAAAGCCACTACCAATGACGAGATTGAAAAAATAATCATAATTAAGCACTGCAAAAGGAATTTTTAGGTGTTAATGTGAATAGGATGGTTGTAAGTGAAACTAGAGTCAGGAAAGGATGTGAACCATTCTACATACTATTATTTGATGCTCGACAAATGATTGAGAAGATCTATTTTTTATTATACATGGATTTCTCTAAGGAATACAATAGATTGGACTCTTGTTGCACACATCAGAAGCACTATAAGGGTTAGATTTATTGAAGGAACTATAGAGAAATGAAAGGAAATTCCTTCCTCGTGTTGTGTGGGGTAGTGGAAGAGAGTGCCATGGCTGAGTTAGATTCCTATAGTGTTCTAGGATGAGAATATTGGCTAAGAATGAGAGAAAATGGGTTGGTATAAGGAGAGAGTGTAACCTATGTTTTTTTCCATTTCCTTGGTGGATTCATAACCCACCTTAGGGGTGGTATCAACAATTGATACCTATGGTTGGGTGGAATGTGTCCCTTTTACAACTAGTTTCTTGGATCTTTTCATATAAAAGATAAATATTCTTTGCTATTCATGAATGTGAAAAAGTTATATTTTCTCTCTAGATATTAATAAGCAATTTACGCATATTGTGTGTATGAGTGTAGTTGTTAATTTTGTTGTGTTTATTATTCATGCACCTATTCATGTGTTTTCTTAAATTATGACCCTATTGAGACAAATGTTTTAGATGTGGAATCATGTACACCATAGATGGGGATGTTAAAATATGGTATATGAGATTTTAGTTGCAACACTAGGACTACATGCGCCGAATTTAAATTTTACAGGGAGAATTATGGGTTGCACAGGAAGTGCTTAACAAAATATGCATGAGAAAAATTTGGGGAAAATAGTTTTAAATCCTTCCATTGTTTAAATTAAAGGCTTTAGTATAGAGTATGAATGCTTGATTGATTTATTGGGCCATATGTGGAGAGTACCTTCACTAGTTGAATTTTTGAGTTTCAATTGGTTCTATGTAATTTGGGTGAAGGACATAATTTGCATACTAATTGTTTGACAAAATTCATTCAAGAAATCTGTGGATTTAGTTATCAAATGGTGCCTTGAAACATCCATGAGTTTGATCTAGTCACCGCCTACAGAAAGGGTAAATTGGCCTACGAAAATTCAGGAATTTTTTGAACCTGGTAGGGCCATCAATAAAAAAATTATGTTATGTTATGTAAGAAATAAGTTTCTAGAATGAAGGAAAAAGTACTGGTGTAATTTCCTATTTGGAGCCTATGGCAGAATTAAATTTTTACATAATTATGAAAATTAGAAAATTTGGGAAAATTTAAGGTGGGCCCCACCTAGTGCCACATGAATAGGGGATGATGACATGGAACAAACACATGGAATCCACACACAGGTGGAAATGCCAGACCATGGTCAATTGCATGAGTGGAATCCATGTAAGCAAAGGCAAAAATCAGGTTTTCATATGGATGTCCCACATTAAATCAAACAAGTTAGAACCTTAGATCTGAGTCATTCATGCTTAGGGAGGTTTTTGTACCATATCTCAAGGTGGTCCTCCATGAATGGGTAGGATTGAATTATGTAGATTTGATAATTGATTCATGATTGCTCATGCAAAGGGAGATGATCGCACCTTATAAAAATTGGTATTCATGCAAATGTATGAGATTTGGGTGCACATGTTCTATCATGCAATTATGATTCTTCGTGCTAGGGAAGATGATCATACCTTATCTAGTGGGGTATTTTTGCAAATGATTGATATCTAATCGTGCATGCTCCATCATGCAATTGTGACCGATCGTGCATGAAAATAATATTGTACCTAATCTCGAGGGTTATCGTCACAAATGACCCATATTTGATTGCAAAATTGGATCTAATTAGATCTTATCACTGGAAAATGTTAATGTAGTGTCGCAAATAGACAAGATTGATCGGGAAATCTAAAGGAAATGGTTTCAATGGTTGGTTTCCACATACCGAAAATTGAAAAATTACATGGAACTTACATGCTAGATTGCATGAAATCAAAATATTTACAACAAAAAAAATGAGGACATTTCTCTTGACCTAGCCTACTGTGGCACTGCAGGGGGCAAGCCCCCCCCAAATCCATGTTTTCCTCACTGAGACTTAAAGGACTTCAAAATTTCCTTGTGGTGATGACATAAGTAATGAGAATGGAAATGTTTAATTTCTCTATTAGTCAAATTTTCTAGTTGCAACTGGATTTCGCTCATGTCGATCCATGTTTAACCAATTGATGAAGCTTCGAGCTTCATCACAAGTTCCAAAGCCTCCACCTAAGATACAGTATTTTGGTGCATCAACGACATTCATATGTGTGATATCAATGCTGGGATAAACCATTATATTTCACTTTTAATAGGAATGGCCCGATGTCCATAACCTCTATCATCATATAAATTTAGTATTGTGAAAAAAACTAAGCTAAAACCAAAGGTTGACCATAAAAGGTCATTGCATGGAATTTGCCTAAAAATATGCATATGGTTGTCACACTAAAATCCTTGAAAAGCATGAAGTGGCCCAAAAAATAGAACGTGGTTTCATAACTATTGTTCACCTTCCAAAAAGGATTAGTGGATGAATGTGGAAATCTACAAACTATTATTTCCAAAAATAGCCTTTGATCTTGTTTCCAATGCGTATCAGTATCCAACTTAGTCATCAAAGAAAATGGATTATTCACATTGGATCTATATCTAAAAGATGTCCATATCCTTTCCCTTAAATAAATCCCTCAATGCCATTCCATATATACATATGTCACAAGTAAGGTTATGTTTTTTGCACTACCTACAAAATGGGAAGGAGAGCTATTTTCATCCTTTTATTTCCTCATTTGGAGTCAATAACATATCATATGGTTGGGAGTGGATAACTAAAGGAGAATAAAAAACATCCCTTGATTTGGTTGTTGAGGACCACATCAACTACATCCAATAGCAAGGTGTGCACCATCATCTCCATTCTATTGTTAATATAAAGAACACTCTTTGCAGCATGCTTTGTGTTTTATCTTTTAGTTGGTTTCTTTATGTTACATTACATGCACAATAAAGAGTGTTGTTTAGCTCCTTTAGTTTTCCATCAAATCCTTTGATCTAGTAATCGATTTTGCACAATCCTTGAATATGTACTTTTGGTATGGGTTGGTTATAAAGAACCAACACCATAGAGATACCTTGATTTCTTTTTATCATCACATCTGTAGTCAAGAACTTTACTAATGCATCATAAAATAGGACATTTAGGGTTCTTCAACATATTGTTTCTTAGTGGATTACATTTATGTGGTTTTCGTACATATTGTGCACAATAATATGAATTTTGTATGTCTCTAGGTTGATAATTAGGGTGAATTTTTTATTTCAATACTTTATTACTATAATTATGTAGCCTAATACTTGTGAAAGAGTAAAATGGTGATACAAAATGAAACTTGGAAACTAGTTAAAGGGTGAATCACATTGGGAACTATGAGCACTAAAACTATGAAGGAATTTTGTGCCAAAAACTAACAGGGAATTTCATTTTCATTTGAGGTTGAGATATTATAGTTTGATCCCAAAACAATGAAGAAATTTTCTATGTAGAAAGGGAATGATAATAATAATTCCTAAAGTAAAAGGCTAAAAGAGGAAATAAAAGGAAGAAATAAATTACTTAAATTTTATTATTGGCATTTATTATTTCGATATGTTTGAGATTGGCTTCAACTTCATCATACTTCAAACAAATAAATTAGGATCTGAATTATCACCAAAAAAATAAACAAGATCAACAATTCAACATTTTAGAGCAGGTTTTATTATGACTCATTCTTTAGAGTCTTAGTTTGGAATACAATGGTTCCAAGACCAAAAATAAGTGTATCACCTAAAATTAAAATGTATCTCAAATGTTAATATTATATAATCTTACTTCTTAAGGTTTTCTTGAATTGAAATCACTTGAAAAGGTCCCCAATAATGCCATTCAAACTAAATAATTGGACTTGTAACTAGACTTTATTCTTCACTAGTGTAAGCAATAAAAAAAAGGGAGTTACATAGAGTTCTCTTCTTTGGAAATTATTAAGGACTTATTTTATTCTTAGAAGAGTGATATCACTATTTAACCTATACGCTCTTTCACCAATGGAATCCTTACACTTTTTTAGTGTTAAATCATTTCATTTTCTATTGGAAGGAAAAGGTTGGATTGCAAGTAAACTTCCCATTAAAAAAGGTAGCCATAAATTTGTGAATAAAATCCAATATTCAAATTTGACAAAGTGATAATATATTACACTTCGTCATAGGAATCATTAACTATAACCTAGCTTTGCATTGGTTGCGGTGATGGTTTTATTCATATAGAATGATGAGTATTTTGGTCATTCTCATGGAAGGAAGCATGACACGCTTGTGTTCCATTATGCATTAAAAGAAGAATTAGGCCACTAACTAGGGAATAGGGACCATTACAAATATACTTGCAAGGAAAATGTCAAACATTCATACAACCTTTTTGTATGGAGGTCAATGACCTATTTTATTTGAGATTGGTTCTAGTTATACCATGTAGGACCATGGAATTATACCCATTTCACTAATGAGAAACATATAGTGAGCAATGTATTATTGCATAGATTCAATATATCAATGGTAGGGGCTTACCCATGGGGAAACCGATGAACCATAATTGAAATAGTCCTTATACAAGACTTCATGTTCCTAGAGTTGCAATTATGAACTAAGACTTTATATGCATTCAAAATCGATCGACAATGCCATGATTCACATTTGCAAGGTTAATCCCTCAAGCCTCCATGCGTTCAAAATTGCAAGTGTCACACACTATGTCTAGGTTGAGATATTAGCATCCACTTACCTTGTACTCATTATTGTCAAAAATGAAATTTCAAGATAAGGGCTATAAAATTCCAATCATCGTTAAAGGAATAAACAACATAATTTCAACTCGCAAGAGTGCATGTGATAAGATTACTCATTAGGAAATGGGTACCAACATAGTTCTCATCATGATGAGTGAAGCTTACGCTAAGTATATCACTTTGCTATGGTTAATTGTATGCACAAGCCATAGAATTTCCCATTGTCTAGACAATGTGAAAGCAAGGCCTAGATTTTTATAGTCCAATCAAGCAAATGGTTAGACTCGATCAATATGTCAACATGAGGATCAGTTAGGGAAGTAGCTTCAACCTTGGTCATGAAGACTCCTAGAAAGAGGGCCCTAAGGAAATAGAAGTAGGGGTTGGTCTTCTAAAAAAAGAAAGGACCCCACATGTGCATATGGGCATGTTATGGGGTTAGCAATACCAAATGTTCTAAAAATTTGTATTTATCATAAATTATTCCTAACAATAGCGAAACTCCGAGATTTTAACAAAGAAAAAAAAATTAACATGTAGATGCTTAGTATCCTGCTTAAAAAAACATTAATTTTGTAAGTTTGAAAATTATTAGTCTCATTAGATATCTTACCTTTAAGGGATGTTAAGGCACTTTCATCTATCCAAACACATTTCAAATTTCTCTTAAATGATTCGATTGAGATAAGGAAGGTGGAGTCACATCACAATCTATAAATAATCACCATTAGATCATATTATTTCATTAAGAATTTTTGCACACTCAATCCTTTAATGGTCAAAATTGTGAAAATATTTGACATGTACAGGGTTACATCTAACCATTCAACCAAAAAAATTGCACCCTAAAAACTTTTTCACTAAAAAGTCTTTCAACCACACTCTTTCTAATTTCATCATATATACACACACCTAAGTTTTACTCATAAAAAAATATAACTATTATAAATGATATAATCATTTTGAACTATTGTACATGATCTTTAAATCATTGGAAGTTAATGTTAGAATATAAATGACCTATGTTAAATTCCTACAATTTTTCTGATTTGGTGATGCTTGATAAATGCCTACGCTTTTACATACCAAGCATTGCCTTTTATCTTAATTATTTGAATCTTTTCAAGGATGCTCTCTTCTCTTCTCCGTGACTTTCTGGTAAGTTCTTTATATTCACGAGAAACAAAAACAAAAACTTAATGAAATCAAAGTCAAATATTAAAATATGTTTACAACAATTTTCCCAAGTGTGTGTTAATATGAAAGTTTATTACCTTTGTAAAGGAGAATTAGGTTATACTCTAGCAATTTTGTTTTATTTAAACATATTGGGTATTGAAAGGTCTATGTGTTATACTTGTATGGATTATGTTTTTGTGTAACATGATAATAAAATGTATACTCATTTTTATTATTTAAAATAAAAATTAATATTTTTATTTGTATGATTAATTAGTATAGATCCATCTTAAACCCATATCTATTAAGCACCGAGAGGGATTCAATTTCTTGAGGTGTATTTCTTTTTTAAACTCAAGAAATTTGATCTCTCTTGATTGATAGAACTGGGTTTAAGTTATAAGGTTTTATTTTATAAACGAACATCTATTTTTTAATTACTTTTCATAATATGTTATTTTATGAACCATGGATTTTTTTTAAATACTTTCCATAATTTATTTTTTATAAGCCGAAATGAATTTTTTAATTATTTTGTTAGTAACAAACATTACATCACAAACCTTACAACATCTCCCCCATACTTACTTTACTTTACTTTACTTTACTTCTTTTTACTTTACTTTACTTTTACTTTTTTTACGCGCAATCACTTGTTAAGTTTTATTAGATGTAACTCTACATTTTTACCTTTTATGATGTAACGCTACATCACACACATTAGAAGATCTCCTCCATAGTGGACTGTAAAGCACCTCATTTTACTTGATGCAAAAATAAAAACTAATATTTTCTAAACATTTTTTTCTTCTAAAAGATCATTTTTTATGATTAAGGAACTATATTTTAGATAGTTCATTTTAAGAACTAAAAATAGTTTATTTTTTGAACCCATCGCTTACACTAAAAACGAAGAGAAAGAGTGCCCCTCGGAGGTGTTACTACTTCCACACGGCGCCGTGGCTTCTGCACATTGGTTTCCACTCGTATGACCCCTGCATTACATTACATCATTGGTTTCCACTCGTATGACTCCTCCTGTATTACATTACATGCACTACATTACATCATCGGATCTGTAACAGTTTTTCTCACATCTAATGAATAATCTTAAAAAAACCCTACTTTACCATATGGAATTATGGAATTATCAAATGAGTACTCGTGCTTGAAAAGAAGAGTAGTTTTCTAAAGATAAATTATCTTTAGAAAACCTAATTTGAGTTATGATCTTAAAGTAGCAATGCAAAGACAAAGATGTTGATTACAATGGGAATAACTACCTGGCAGAGGTGGATAGCCATAACGTCCTTGTACCAAAACATCAATGCCAGATAGTCTGGAAAGTTGCTGCTGCTATCGATCTTAAACATGATATTGTAGCCATCATATTGACAGGATATTCTGAAATTGAATCACTAAATTCGGTGAATTGAATTATGTAAAATATATGGAATAAGTTGATAGTTAGATTTTTGTATAGTTTTTGGGTAATTTTTTAAACCAAAATCCTATTAAAACTGTAAATATACGGATAATCTAATACCCAACCTTCCATTTCAGTGTGTGTGTTTTGTTAATAGAGTGATTCCAATAGTATGTACCTTTTAAATTCTATATATAGTTTTATTATCATTAAGGAACTATATATAAATTCACCGTTAGATCGTAATTTGTTAGACAGATGATATTGTATGATATGTTTTTACAATTATGGATTAGTGATTGGTCAGACATTCTGTCACAATTACAAATTAATTTGAATTTCTGGAATAAAGTTCCGGGACCATCATCTAATAATCATAACAAACATGGATTACATGATAAAGTGGATCAATTTAAAACGTTTTATGTGTCAGGTTCCAACGAATCCATTTTATGTGTCAGAGATTAACGGATCAATTTGAATTTTAAAAACATTTGATGTGACCGTTCGATGGTAAAAGCGGTCTTCATCCAATGGATTCCGCTCTTCCCTATTTGCTTGGTCGAACCCTTCAACCCGCTTTTGTGCTTTTTGTGCTTGGTCGAACCCGCTTTTGTGCTTGGTAAAAACTCCTTCATCATTTCATTTAGTTTCATTTCATGCGCTCCTCCATGTTCGCTTGTTCATATCCCTTTGTTATCATTCTGGTTTGTTCTTAATTACTTTGTGTGGTTTGTTATCATTCTGTGTGAAACAGAGGAGGAGCTCGGCGGCAACTGCAACTACAGCGGCTCAGATGAAGAAGAATACTTGGCACCCTTTGCAACAGCCGAATGACTTTTCCGCAACAAGATCTATGCTCTCTGATCTACAGTGAGTTCTCTAAATTTGTGGCTTCATTCTGAGCATGTTTAGTTAGATCATCGATTTGCATAGGTTTTTTGGTAATTTGTTAGCGTACTTGAATCATCCATGCAAATATTATTCTTAGGTTATGTGAAGGGTGGTTGATGTTACGCATTTGGGCGTTTTATTTTTCAGGTTTTTGTTAGTAGTCTTGACATCGATGTTAACGATGGATTAACTCAACGTCAGAAATTGTAAATGGATGATGCTCTTCCCTTGCAGCTCTCTAGATTATAGGTAAACAATGGTTAATAGATTTGATTTTCTTTTCTTTGGTTGATTTTGAACTTTGAATTGAATACATCATTATTCCACAGAGAATTCTAAAAAGAAATATGTGTTTCAATGCCGTCCTTTGTAAGTGGAGGCCAAACCTACGGCAATCAGAGGTCACAAGAAGCAGAGCGCAACTGTGAGAGATGATGAAGAGAATCCTGCCTTAATAGAGACTACTGTAGAGGTAGTCATGTCGTGGGAAGGAGTGCTCCTCTGGTGCATAGAAACGTCAGAGTTTTCGAACTTTTCCAGCACAATTATATCTCGTATGATTTGTTTGGAGCCTCGGCACCTTTTGTTTTTGTGTCATGTTTCACACAATCTAAGTATTATCATTGACTAAAGTGGAGGTGAATTCTGTCACATCACGACATTCAGAAATATCTGGATTAGAGGTCGACGAACAATAAGTGTCTCGGGACAGCAAAAGGAAACAGCGAGTGGAGTTTTGTTAAGTAGTAAAGGTAACCTTGTATGTGTATGGCAAAAATGTCAAGATCGGCTTCATAGTAATCAACTCCCTGTTTCTTCTTTACTTATCTCTACCAATGATAATGTGATTTCTTTGGCTAAATCTCTAATGATAATGTGCTTTCTTTGGCTAAATCTCTACTTATTTAGTGTAAGTCTCTTCATATATCTAGAGGTAGTTACAGATTCATGCATATAGAGAAATATTCTCACTGCATTTTACATTCAATAAACATTGTCGTACTTCACAATAACTTAGAGCTGTTTAGTTCCAATTTTCTGCAGGTGCATATTTAGCATTACAATTTTGTTAATGATGTCGTGGGAGAATACTCCATATAAGAATGTATTCTGAGCAGCTTGAAATGTTAGTAGTCTCTTTGGCCTATGTGGTTTCTTCTTGTTGTTTAATGACTTTTAGCAGAGAGTACTGCATAATTCCAAGATGAACTTTGCAAATATTCAATATGCCACCAAAATTTATGAAGCCTTGAGAAGGAAGGAAGACGATGGATTGTGATGATTGAGATCAACAAATTGATGCCTGCATTCTGGCGATGAATGCTCTAACATCCTACACCGTTAGGGGAAGGAGATGAGGCAAGCACTCTATCCCATTTTCAAACTTCATAATTCTCAATCAGTAGGTTTAACTTTCGTTGCTTTCATTATCGCCCAGATATTTTAAATTTTCTCCACTAAACATTATTGTCCAATCGTTTTTTTGTTTAGTTGATGTGTTTGATAATTCATCAATTGGTATCCAGTTACTAAGATGGCATGCGAGGTTGTGAGGAGTGATGGTCATTTGGAGAAGCGATCTGCTAGAGGCCTTCTCATCAAACAACTTCCCACGAATGCAAGGAGCCACTACGTGAGTGATAGTGCCATTGTTGTTCAAATGTTTAAGGACATTGAGAAAGGGCGACCAAGTAAGCCAATACTGGTGCTTATACTTTCATTGCTTGTAGAGGTAGTCTATGTGTTTGCTTGTTACTTATCTCTTTGTTGTATGCTTTAACTTTGTGTTCTGAATTAGTTTTTGTGGTTTTTTTTCACTCTGTGTGAGACAGACAAGAGGAGACCGACATTCATACATTGGAGGTAATCAATTGCAACCGGATCGTCCGGCTTTCTTGTAAAGTGTTTAAGCTCGGAAGAAGAAAAATACTTCACCCTTTGCAATCTACAGTGTGTTTTTTTTCTAAATATGGTGCACCTAAATTGGTCATGATCATTCTGAGTGTGTTTGGTTAAATCACGGGTTTCCAGAGTTGTTTTTTAAATTGTCATTGTCAGAATCACCTATACAAATATTATGCTTACTCATGTGAAAGGAAATATTATGCTTATGTTATGTGAAAGGTTGTTGATATAGGGATATATTATGCTTACTCATGTGAAAGGAAATATTATGCTTACGTTATGTGAAAGGTTGTTGATATAGGGATAACTTATTTGATGTTTCGGTATTTGGGCATTTTTTATTTATTTTTATTTCTGTCAATATTCTTGGCAGCGGTGTTGATGATGATGGATTAACCAACCCTTGCAACTCAGGTGAACAAGGATTTTATCCCATATGTTATTTAATTTATTTTTTATTTGGTCCATTTTGAAATTTAAAATGACTGCATTATTATTTCACAAACCATTCTAAATAGAAATATTTGTTTTCCTGATGTCCTCTTTGTAGGCGATGTCCTACAAAGGTGAAGGCTAAATCCAAGGGAAAAACCTACTGCATAAAAAGAAACAGAACCTGCCTCCACAGAGAACTCCAATGTACCACGGGTATGCAGTAAATTACATTTCTTTGACCCTTCTCCATTGTAATATTACGCTTGTTGTAAACGAAAAGAGAAGAATTAATGCACATGGAGTGTACCCTTGTTTGTCGAATTAGTCAGTCGAGTCCATTCCTTGCTTGTTAGTGATGAGATGAAGAGTACGATTACGTGTTCTTGTAGTTAATAATATTGTAATTTTTTCCTGACATTTTGGTTACAATTTAAGATTAATTTGACCTCGATACGTTCATATGTATAATATGGTTATTTTTCTTCAACCTTGACTATTTAAAGTTCCATTTCCAGAGAGCTTGCAGATCCTGTGCTATCTATCAACTCATGTTTATTCTTCTTCTATTTTATTTAGATCCATCATGATTACAAATTATATATAGCCTATTTTCAAATTAGATTACATACTATACCGTGTTTAAAAAAATAGTGATATTATATATGTGAGAGAGATAGTGATTTGGATGGCAAAATTATAAAATAAGAAAAAATATAAGAGAAACTAGGGATTAATTTTTTTATTCTTTTGGAAATGAGGTGTTTAAAACTTAAAGATTATAATATTTGTTTAAATATATATATATAATATAATATATTTTTTTAAAAATATATATATTAAAACTTAAATTAAATAATTATTAATTATTTATTTACTTATGGACTCTATCAGATATATGTTGTAGTTGAGATATTAGATTTTCTCTCATTTTATTGATTTTGAATTTTGAAATAAATATATTATTATTCTAAAACAATTTTAAATAGAAATATTTGTTTTCATGTTGTAAATGGAAACTAAACCCAAGGAGCAAACTTACTGTACACGAAGCCAAAGAAGCAAAGTGTAACAGTGAGAGATGATGAAGAGAATCTTACCTTGAGAGAGAACATCAATGTACCACAGGTATGTATTCGATTGATTAGATTTGATCGTACTAGTATCTATCTTCTTCGAGTGTGAATATTACCTGTAATATTTTTTTACTGAGCAATTAACTAATATTTTGTGTTATTAAGAAATTAAGTAAATAAATTACATTTTCTTGCCCGTCCCCATTACCCATTACACATTGATGTAGGTTAACGCTTGTTGTAAAATAAAAGAGAACAAATGGGCATGGAGCATGCCGATCCTATGCTATGTACCAACTCATGCCCAGTAAAATTTGATATGTTTTATGTGTATCTTTGATATTTTTTTATATGTTTTATGTTTATCTTTGGGATTTTTTGATATTTTTTATATGTTTTACGTTTATCTTTGGGGTTTTTCATATGCATTTGCACTTAAACGAAATGATTATGGTATGACATGCGTCTCTGATATCTTACAAAACCCACACCAACCTTTCAACCTAGAAGCGGTGTCTGATATCTTACAAAACCCTAAAAATCACTAAGACATCTTTCCCCAAGCCCAACGGTGTCTGCACAGTTTATGCCGTCCTTTGTAAGGGAAGGATAAACCCTAGGCCAAACCTACTGCCTTAATAGAGACTACTGTAGAGGTAGTCGTGTTGTGTGAAGGATTTATTTGTTTATGTCTGTCTATGTGTTTGGTTGTTCCTTATTTCTTTGTTGTGGTTTCTTATCACTCTGTGTGAAACATACAAGAGGAGACTGACATTCATAGATTGGAGGTAATCAATTGCAACTGGAATGGATTTTTGGTAAAGTGTTTAAGCTCGAAAGAAGAAGAATACTTCACCCTTACTTTATGTGAAAGGTTGTTGATGTAGAGATAACTTATTTGATGTTTATTTGGGCATTTTTTTTTTTTTTAAATTTCTGTCAATATTCTTGGCATCGGTGTTAATGATAGATTAACAAACCTGCAAACTTCACAAATATGTAAATGGATGAAACCGTTGCAACTCAGGTGAACAACGATTTCATCCAGTATGTTCATTAGATTTTATTTTATTTAGTCTATTTTGAAATTTAAAATAAATACATTATTATTATACAAACCATTCTAAATAGAAATATTTGTTTTCCTCATGTACTCTGTAGGTGGAGGCAAAACCTACTGCAAAAGAAAAAGCAAAAGCAAATTGGCAACAGTGAGAGATGACGAAGAGAACCTGCTTCCACAGAGAACTCCAATGTACCCAAGGTATGGGTAAAAGAATCTGAATTCTTAGATTCATGATTAGATTTGATTGTAATATTATGTCTTCCTCATGTGTGAATATTACAATATGTAATGTTTTGTTATTAAGCAATTAGCAAAATAAATTACATTTCCTTGCCCCGTCTCCATTGTAATATTACGGTTCTCCATTGTAATATTACGGTTGTCCTAAACCAAAATAGGAGTGTGCCCTTGTTTGTCCAATTAGTTAGTCCAGTCGATTCCTTGCTTGTTAGTGATGAGAGGAAGAGCACGATTAGGTGTTCGTGTAATTAATAATATTGTAATTTTTTCTTGACATCTTTGTTACAATTTAAGATTAATTTGACCATTTTTCTTCAGCCTTGACTGTTTAGGGTTCTTCATGTTTGGTGATATTTGATATGTTTTCCATTTATGTTTTCCGTTTGGTGATATGTTTTCCATTTTTCATATGCATGTGCTCTTAAACTAAATGATTATGGTGACATGGACTTGATCTACATTTGGCTTCATGGCATTCAAGGTGAGTATTATTTTTTACTTTGTAATTAGATAATATAATATTATAAAATAGACTTGGAATTTTGAATTTTTAAATTTAATTAGTTCTCGATTATTATTATTATTATTTAATTTAATGTCAATGTATTTGAAACTAATCTATGGAAATAATTTATGATCGGATTTTTTTTTTCATTTATTAAGTTATATTTCATAGAAACAAATGGATAATTAAATGTGTTCCATACTAAAATTGTTCATTTATTAAATTATATTTCATAGTAACAAATGGATAATTAAATGTGTTTCATACTAAAATTGTAGTAAGGTCCTTTCATCTTTTCCTTCCTTTCCAGGATTTAAATGATTTTATTAAATGCATTTTCAATATTAGTGTAGTTCACCCATTAAATATCTTTATAAAACTGGTCATTTTGATTATGAGTAGTTAATTATGGATTAGCACAACTACAAAGTTCACAAATATGTAAAAGGATGATGGCCTTGCTATTAAAGTTTGCAATACATAGAACATGAACATAGAGCAGAAACACAAAGGGCATATTGATTGCCTAAGCATATTGGTTTCCTTCTCATTACTAAGCACACATATATATAGTTTAACATAAGACCAAAACCACTGGCTAATACTATGGGCTAGTGTAAACCATGGGTCAACAAATGACCTAACTCAACTAACTTAGGACCATTGACTCAACTAACTAACCAACTTAGGACCATTGAGATTACAACTCTTAACACATCCCCTTAATCTCAAGTGGGATGGTGTGGTTAGCACTATCAATGACTAAGTGTTGTGCCTGCTAGTCTATGTCTTAGATAGGCATACATTACATTCAAATAAACTTAAGCTTTACTTTCTTCCTTGATGTGTACTTGGATTGCTTCTTCTTTTTCTTCTTGAACTTGATGCTAAGTAGGTGTTCTTCGGCATCTTCTTTGTCTTCTGCACAATAATCAGTGTTATTGCTTTTCATTGGTCCTGTAATATAGTGCAAGTCTTCTTCTTTTTCTGTTTCTTCTTGTTTTGTTTCAACATATTGTATGTTGCTGTCCATTTTACCTGCACACTTAAAATATTTGTCAGAAAAAATATTCATATATTCCAGCTCTTCTTGGAGAGCATTCATATGTTCCTCTTCTTTTCTTCTTGGATAATATTCATATCTTCTTCTTCTTCTATTTCAACAGCAACTACATCATAATTAACTGGTGGATCTTGTGCACAATGTGCATCCTTCACTACTTCCTCAAAAACTGTGGGGTGACACGGAAACAGAGCATACACATACTGCTCATCAATAATGGGAGTCTGCTCATATAGCTCCCTCAGACTTCTAGTTTTCTGGTTCTGTGATGAACTAGCTACTCCAACTGCTATTAACTGTCTCTTTCTCTGAGAGACTATCACACATGTCACTGGGGACGACTACATTGACAGGTTTGATTGCACTGTCATCAACAGACACAGCTAGATCACGAATCTTTGCTAATATTTCTTGATCATTGGCTGCATCATAAACACAGTCTTCTTGGTTGTCTTCCACTTCACTGTGGGATTCTTGGTGCTTTTCCTTGCTTGCGAAATCAACTGGTTCTTCTTCATTGAACTCTCCTTCATCTTCTTCTATTGGTTCTTCTTCATTGAATCCTACTTTCAATATACCCCAAGCTTCTTTGGGAGTAAAAGCATCTGAAATGTTATGAAAGATGGAATAGTCTATACCATTTTGTATGATACTTAAGGCAACAAATTGTCTCCTTTCCTTTTGATACTCTGTCAAATTCTCAAATGATTCTAGATCACTAGGATCCTCTTCAACTACAAAATGCCATAGATCTTGTGACCTTAACAAATCCCTAATTTTTAATGACCATAATGCATAATTGTCTCCATCAAAGGTTTGCCATGAACCTATTGAAATTAACAGATTTCTTACCTCTTCGATTTCTTCTGGTAGCTCTTCTAGCACCATCTTAGATTTTCGTGGTTTTCTTGAGACTCCATATCTCCTCTGCCCTTTTTCTACAAAGGGTCTTCTTGAATTGATCTATGCAAGACCCAATCTTCTGCAATCAAAGCTGGAATGTTGTCCAATATTTTGGCTCAACGTCAGCAATATTTCTCTTTAAAAACTAGATCTGCTCTGAGGTCTTGCCGTTCAGCATTGGATCTGAGATCGGCTTCATGTTCAAGCTTGCCATGGAGTATGAAAGCGGTTAAATTGATCATCGCACTTTACTAACTGACACAGTGCGTTGAAGGGGTGCGACAGACAAAATCTTATAAGTCCAAGGTTGATCGTCGCACTTTTCCACTGAGCAAGCTTGCGATGATCGTCACACTTTGCCTTCAGCCAAGGTGCGACACCATCGCACTTTTCCTTTAGGAAAGGTGAGACGTCGCACTTCTCCTTCAAGGAGGGTGCGACAGCCTCCCTCAGCACAAACACAAAGGGCATATTGATTACTTGGGCATATTAGTTGCCTTCTGATTATTAAGCACACATATATATAGTTTAACATAAGACCAAAACCACTAGCTAATACTATGGGCTAGTGTAAACCATGGGTCAACAAATGACCTAACTCAACTAACTTAGGACCATTGGCTCAACTAACTAACCAACTTAGGACCATTGAGATTACAACTCTTAACACTTGCATCTCTCATGATGGGTTTGATTTTGAACATTGATACAAATACGTTTTTATTTTATAGACATGAACTCTGAATATAAATTTTCTTTTTCATGCAGTCCTTAGTAGGGGAGGCTAAACCCAACTCACCACCAAGCCGAATAAACAGAATGCAACCATGAAAAATGATGAAGAGAATGCTGCTCTACAAAGAATTCCAATGTACTAAAGGTATGCAATGAATTTAAATTTAAATTTGAATGTATCAAATGTATGCAATGAATGAATTTAAATTTGAATCTAATAAAGGTATGCAATGAATGAATTTAAAATTTAATTGTAATATATATAATTTGGTATGCAATGAATGAATTTGAATTTAAAATATATAATATATGTTGGAACAAATTTTAAATTATAAAACTATTTATTAATGTAATTAATAATAAATACCTCATCCAGAAAAACAAATATTCGAATGGATTTAATACAGGAATATTTTAATTACTAGTGGCTGTGGTATAGTTGTTATAAGATGAATACAGGAATATCTTAATTAGCAGTGGCCTCTTGCCAGAGGACCGAACCTTCCCTTCATAACCCTCTTTAATTATCCTTTAAAGCCTACCATTCCCGCTTTATCTTAGCCGTTGGAAGGGATGTTCGCTGCCGCTACAAACAGCCCTGTATAAGGGGGGCTAACACCTCTCGCCAGTATAGGGGGGCTAACACATTGACACATCCATGCACCACTTGTTTGTCCAAGCCAGTATAGGGGGGGCTAACACATTGACACATCCATGCACCACTTGTTTGTCCAATTAGTCAATCGGTTCGATTGCTTGCTTGCTGCATAATAATATCGTGACATTTCTTCAGCCTTGACTGTTTAGGGTTCCATTTCCAGAGAACATGCGGAAATGAATAAAATATTATAAAATTAAAGCTTAAAATAGAATGATTTAAGTTTATAGTAGGCTTGGTTGAGTTTAGAAGTTCTATGAGGAAATGAAATTATCACCATGAGTGGCTGCCACCTCAATTCTTCCTCATTAGATTTAAATAGAGACTAAATTCACACAAATCAATTAAGTTAAACTTCATGAATTTTAAATAGAATAACTTATATATTTTCCATATATTTTTAAAGTAACGATAGATACTTTGCAGCTCTCCACGTGATTGCGAGTGGAGTTTCAGGGGGATCGATGAAGTTAGAGGCTGTGTAATGACATAAACCATTTATTTATGAACAGTATCATATTTTTCTTAATGATCGGTACATATGTTTGATAATTTCCTTTACCCAATCTAACATTAATCGCCCTTTTGAGCTTTATTTTTTATTTTTTTTACTGGTATGTTGTTATTTTCAGGCTCCACTTCAGATAGAGATGCTCCACCAAGTTCTTGGGATTCCGAGGATAATGAGACCGGTGCCATAGTGGAACGTGGAAATAGGAATGGTGAGAACATTCACACAGAATCGTCTATCGACTACAAAGGAGCTTGCTCTGCAAAAGGTTAAGAGAGACGAGATAGAAGCCAAGGCCGTCGCGTGGGAAGAGCCCAAATTGGCCAAAGTTTATAACAGGTGAATTAACACACTAGAAATTAACTCTGCTGAATTTTATTATAATATGTACAATAAAAAAAAGCAATCCCGGTTTTCTTAGTTAAATCTAATATAATGGAACGCTCCATTTCAGATTAAAGCGGGATGAAGCGGGATTCGAGGCATGGGAGAACGAACAGAAAGTGAAAGCTAAAATCAAAATGAAAAAAGTGGAGGTGTGAATATTTTCAAATTTCAATTACTGTGAATATTTTGGAAGTCATTTACCAATAATTCCAACTTAGAATATTGATGTGCTCGAACTAGTACAATGGCGATAAAATTCACCGATATAAGAATAGGCATGATCACTTATTGAGGTTGTATTTGGGACATTCTCATCTCTAAAAGAAGGTTGCATGCTCGATTCAATCTACCTACTTTTCCCATAACATCAATGAAGACAGAGTCAGCATCCACACTTATACTATACCCATTTTGTTTTATTGACTAGAAAATTCTTATTAAATCCTCAAGTCTTCTCCTATTTCCATTCTTTGGTGCTAGTGAAAGTTTGGTGTCCTCACAAGTCTTATTGCATTCTTTAGTGTGGAAAATGAAGTATTCACAAGTCTCACTATGCATGCATTGATTATTAATTGTGTGAGTGATGACACAGGGAGACTACCGAAGTATGTAAGATAGTCACCATCCTGCCGGATATGATTATTATAAGATATGATTATTATAGTATGTAAGATATGATTATTATGATTATTATAGTCACCATCCTGTAGGATATGATTATTATGCCCAAACGTTGTTGTTAATGAAGCTATGGAACCCAATCAAACATGATTTTAATGGTAGATGTTAATGCTACTCCACTCTCCAATGCCACCTATAATCCGTAGCATAGTAATCTGTAACACACAATTGTAGAAGTGACATATGCCGAGGGCCACCTCTACTCGCAGAAAAGTATTTTTATTTCTATTATTGCTTTCTTGTTTTTTTATTTTTTCTATGTAATTTGAGATTCTACATAAAAACATTTTTATATATTTAGAATTGTGTTTAACTGTATAAATTAGATTATATTATAGTGGCTTAAATATAGGCTAAATATAAAAACCAATTACATCTCTTTCTATAATAATTTAGCTTTATTGTTTATATTTACCATATTTAGTTTTTTTAAAGATAGATTTTAAAGAAAATTAATCTTAATAGGATTTAAAATAATTCTTTTTCCTAGAGTAAGTTGGTTGATATTATTGTTAGATTATAATATAAGGATTATTTTATATTTTCTACATTATTTTATGCTCTTTTCAAGATAGGTTGAGTTCAAGAAGAATTATTTCTATTTCTTACAATAAGTTGGTTGATTTTTTTTTTAAATACAAGTTGAACTTAATATATTTCTCAAGTAATTTGGTTGATTAGATTTAATATAATTGTGACTTAGTATGTAGGTTTTTATGATAATTCACTTATTTTATTCCTATAATAATTTACTTATTTTAGTCCTAAGTTACATTTTAGTGAAAGTCTTGTGTAGAGAGTTATCAAAGGAACATTTTTGGAAATTGTGTGGAAACAATTTCCTAACTCGGCATCTTGACACATGTGCCTTTGTTGTAGCCAGGAACTGGGACGCCTTTGCGCTAGTAATAGGTGGAGGGAGATAACTCCCAGAGAAACCCTCCCAGTACGCTCCAAGTTGGGGCGGTCGACTGTGTATACACGAGGTTTTTGAAGTGAGCTAACGAGGGACCCCCTTTGATAACACTCTCTACCCAAGCAGCCTAAGGAATAGTATACCCTACCTTAATTCCTAAAAATAAATCCATGGCCTACTATTTCCATTAAAGGAATGCATATTATTATTTCATTTAATCTCTTTTCTCTCTCCCAATCCATAAGATCCAATCTCTCTCTCTCTCTTTCTCTCTCTCTCAACACCTAACCCCCAATATCTATCTCTCTCTAAACACCTAGTCCCCAATCACTCTCTCTCTCTCTCTAAACCCCTAACCAAACAATCTCTCTCTCTCTCAAAAACCCTAACCCCCCAATCTCTCTCTTTCTATCACTCTCTTTGAACCCCTCAAATTCCCATATCTCTCTCTCTAAAACCCTAACTCTGAATCTCTCTCTCTCTCTCTTTCAACCCCTAACTCCCAACCTCTCTCTCTCTACATCCCTAGAATGTAATATCTCTCTCTGTATAAGCCTCTAACCCTGAATATCTCTCTCTCTATAAGCCCTTATCCTCTAATCTCTCTCTCTCTCTCTAAACCCCTATCCCAAAATATCTCTCTTTCCCTCTAAATCCTTAACCCCTACTCTCTCCTCTCTCCTCTCTCTCTAAACCCCTAACCACCAATCTCTCTCTCTCTAAACTCTTAACCCCAAATATCTCTCTCTATCTCTAAACTCTTAACCCCAAATATCTCTCTCTCTCTCTATGTAATCCCATAAAACCCCAATCTCTCTCTCTAAAACCCTTAACCCCAACTATATCACTATCTCTAAACACCTAACACCCAATCTCTCTCTCTCTCTCTCTCTCTCTCCTAGCCACTAATCTATTTCCTTCTCTGTCTCTCTAAACCCCTAACCTCTCTCTCTCTCTCTCTCTCTCTCTCTCTCCTAGCCACTAATATATTCCTTCTCTCTCTCTCTAAACCCCTAACCGCCAATCTCTCTCACTATCTTCTCTAAACTCGCAACCCCCAATCTCTCTCTCTCTCTCTCTAAACCCCAAACCACTAATCTCTCTCTCTCTAAACCCCTAACCTCCAGACTCTCTCTCTCTCTCTCCCCCTCTCTCTCTCTATCTAAACCCCTATGCCCCAGTATATCTCTCTCTAAACCCTTAATCCCCCTCTCTTTCTATCTAAACCCATATGCCCCAATATTTCTCCTTTTATATCTCTCTCTAAACCCATAACCTCTCTCTCTCTCTTTAAGAACTCTTAATCCATAGTCTCTCTCTCTCTCAACCCTTAACACCGAGTCTCTCTCTAATTTTCCCTAAACCCCTAAACAACAGTTTCTCCCCCTCCCTCTCTCTCCCTCTCTTGTTAAACCCCTAACTCCCAATCTCTCTCTCTCTCTCTCTCTCTCTCTCTCTCTCTCTCTCCGTAAGCCCCAATCTCTCCCTCTCTCTCTCTAAGCACCTAAATCCTCACCTCTCTCTCTCTAAACCCCTAACCACCAATATATCTCTCTAAACCCCTAAACTCCATACTCTCTCTCTCTATCTAATCCCTTATGCCCCAATCTCTCTCTTTCTATATCTCTCTCTAAACCCTTAATCCCCTTTCTATATCTAAACCACTAACACCCAGTCTCTCTCTCTCTCTCTCTCTCTCTCTCTCTCTCTCTCTCCCTAACAAACAATTTCTCTCACTCACCTTCTCTCTCTCTCTCTCTCTCTCTCTCTCTCTCTCTCTTGTTAAACCCCTAACCCTGCATCTTTCTCTCTCTGTCTCTAAAACCCTAACCTTTAATATTTCTCTCTCTCTCTCCCAAACTGCTAACCCTCTCTCTCCCTCTGTCTCTCTAAACTCCTAACCCTATCTCTCCCTCTCTCTCTCTCTCTCTCTCTCTCTCAATCCCTAATCTCAATTTCCCCTCCCTTTCTCTCTCAAAACCCCTAATCTCCAACGCCCCTCTCTCTCTATTATTATGTCTCTAAACTCTAAACCACCAATATCTCTTGAAACCCTTAAGCTCAAATATATTTTTCTCTTCCTCTCTCTCTATCTAAACCCCAAACCACCAATCTCTCTCTCTCTCTCTCTCAAACCCCAACCCCCCAATATTTCACTCTCTTTCTCTAGAACCCTACCCTCTAGTCTCTCTCTCTCTCTCTTTTAAACCCTTAACCTCCTCTCTCTCCCTCTCTCTAATATCCTAGCCCCAAATATATATACATATATATATATATATATATCAAATCCCCTAGCCCCCAATCTCTCTCTCTCTCTCTCTCTCTCTCTCTCAACCCCTAAAACCCAATCTCTCTATCTCTTTAAACCACTAAATTCCAATATCTCTATATCTCTCTCTCACTATCTCTCTAAACCCCTAACTTCCAATATCTTTCTCTCTCTAAAACCCTAACTTTGAATCTCTCTCTCTCTTTCAACCCCTAACCCCCAACCTCTCTCTCTCTCTCTACATCCCTAGCATGCCATATCTCTCTTTATAAACCCCTAACCCTGAATATATCTCTCTCTCTCTAAACCCTTACCTCCTAATCTCTCTCTCTAAACCCCTAACCCCAAATATCTCGCTCCCTCTAAATCCTTAACCCCTACTCTCTCTTTTTCTCTCTCTAAACCCCTAACCACCAATCTCTCTCTCTCTAAACTCTTAACCCCAAATATATCTCTCTCTCTCTCTGTGTGTGTGTGTGTGTAAACCCCTAAACTCCAATCTCTCTCTCTAAACCCCTAATGCCAACTATATCACTCTCTCTAAACACCAAACACCCAATATCTCACTCTCTCTTTCTAAACCATAATCCCCAATCTCTCTCTCTCTAAACCCATAACCCCCAATCAATCTCTCTCTCTCTCTCTTAAATCCTAGCCACTAATATATTTCCTTCTCTCTCTCTCTAAACCCCTAACCTCCAATCTCTCTCACTCTCTTTCTAAACTCGCAACCCCCAATCTCTCTCTCTCTCTCTCTCTCTCTAAAACCCTAACCCCCAATCTCTCTCTCTAAAATCCCCTAACCACTAATCCCTCCCTCTCTCTAAACCGCTAACCTCTAGACTCTCTCTCTCTCTCCCCCACTCTCTCTCTATCTTAACACCTATGCCCCAATATCTCTCTCTAAACCCTTAATCCCCCTATCTTTCTATCTAAACCCCTATGACCCAATATTTCTCCTTTTATATCTCTCTCTAAACCTAGAACCTCAATTCTCTCTCTCTCTAAACCCTTAATCCATTGTCTCTCTCTCTAAAACCCTTAACACCGAGTCTCTCTCTCTCTCTCTTTCCCTAAACCCCTAAACAACAATTTCTCCCTCTCCCTCTCGCTCTCTCTTGTTAAACCCCTAAGTCCCTCTCTCTCTCTCTCTCTAAACCCCTGACCTCCAATATTTCCCTCTCTCTCTCTAAATGAATAACCCTCTCTCTCTCTCTCTAAATTAGTAACCCTCTCTCTCTCTCTCTCTCTCTCTCAACCCCTAATCTCCAATCCCTCTCTCTCTCTATAAAACCACATATATCTACCTCTCTCTCTCTCTCTAAACTCCTAACTCTCACTCTTTCTCTCTCTTTCTCTAAACCCTTAACCTCTAATATCTCTCTCTCTCTCTCTCTCTAAAACCCTAACTACCAATCTCTCTCCCTCTCTCTCTCTCTCAACACCCCTAACTCCGAATATCTCTCTCTCCTTATAAAACCCTAATCTCCAATCTCTCTCTCTCTAAACCCCTAACCTTGAATATCTCTCTCTCTCTCACTCTCTCTATCTCTCTCAAACCTTAGCCTCTCTCTCTCTCTCTCTCAATCCATAAGCCCCAATCTCTCTCTCTCTCTCTCTATAAGCGCCTAAACCCTGACCTCTCTCTCTCTCTAAACCTCTAACCACCAATATCTCTCTCTAAACCCCTAAACTCCATACTCTCTCTCTCCCTCTCTCTTTCTAATCAATTAATCCCCTTTCTGTCTCTATAAACCATGAACATCAAGTATCTCTCTCTCTCTCTCTCTCTCTCTCTCTAAATCCCTAACAAACAATTTCTCTCACTCACCCTCTCTCTCTCTTGTTAAACCTCTAAACCCCAATATCTCTCTCTCTCTCTCTAAAACCCTAACCTCTAATATTTCCCTCTCTCTCTCTCTAAATTGTTAACCCTCTCTTTCCCTCTCTCTCTCTCTATAAAATCCTAACCGTATATCTCCCTCTCCCTCTCCCTCTCTCTCTCTAAATCCCTAATCTCAATTCCCTCTCCCTCTCTCTCTCAATCCCTAATCTCAATTCCCTCTCTCTCTTCCTCTCTCTCTCTCTCTCTCTCAAAACCCCTAATCTTCAATCCCCCTATATCTCTATTATTATCTCTCTAAACCCTTAACCACCAATATCTCTTGAAACCCTTAAGATCTAATATATTTGTATTTCTCTCTCTCTCTCTCTCTCTCTCTCTCTCTAAAACCCCACTTCTCAATCTTTCACTCTCTTTCTCTAGAACCCTAGCCTCTAGTCTTTCTCTCTAAACTCCTAAACCCAATCTCTCTATTTCTATCACTCTATATCTCTCTAAAATCCTTACATCCAATCTTTCTCTATAAACCACTAGCCCCGAATCCCTCTCTGCATTTGAACCCCTAACCCCCTCTCTATCTCTCTCTCTCTCTCTCTCAACCCCTAACCCCAACTCTCACTCTATCTCTCTAAACCCCTAACCCCCCAAACTCTATATCTCATTAAACCCCTAACCCTAATCTTTGTCTTTTTATCTCTCTATAAACCCTTAACCTCCTCTCTCTCTCTCCTACCCCTAATATATATATCTCTCTCAAATCCCCTAGCCCTCTCTCTCTCTCTCTCTCTCTCTCTCTCTCAAGCCCTAAAATCCAATCTCTCTATTTCTTTAAACCACTAAATTCCAATCTCTCTGACTATCTCTCTAAATCCCTAACCACAAACATCTCTCTAAATACCTAAGCTCCAATCTCTCTCTCTCTCTCTCTCTCTAAATCCATAAGCCCCAATATATTTTTCTCTCTAAACTACTAACCACCAATCTCTCTCTCTCTCTCTAAACCCATATTATCTAATCTCTCTCTCTCTCTCTCTCTCTCTCTCTCTCTAAACCCATATTATCCAATCTCTCTCTCTCTCTCTCTCTCTAAACCCATATTATCCAATCTCTCTCTCTCTCACACAAATCCCCTAGCCTCCAATCTCCCTCTCTCTCTCTTAACACTTAACCCCTAATCTCACTCTTTTTATATCTCTCTCTAAACCCCTAACTTTTAATATCTCACACTCTCTCTATGCCCCTAACCTCCAATATCTCTCTCTCTCTCTAAACCTGTATCCCTAATATTTCTCTCTCTCTCAACCTCTATTCCCCAATCTCTCTCTCTCTCTAGACCCCGAACCACCAATCTCTCAATTTCACTCTCTTTAAAATCCTAACCTCTATCACTCTCTCTCTAAACACCTAACCACGAATTTCTCTCTCTCTCTCTCTCTCTCTCTCTCTCTCTCTAAACCCCTAAAATTCAATATATCTCTCTCTATAAACCCCTAACCACAAATATATTTCTTTCCCTCCCCATTTTTCTCTAAACCTCTAACCTCCATTCTCTCTCTCTCTCTCTCTCTCTTTAAACCTGTCACCCCCAATCATTCTATTTCTATATATCTCTCCAAACCCCTAAACCCCAATCTCTCCATCTCTCTAAAACCCTAACCTCCAATCTCACTCTCTATGTCTAAACCCTCAATCTCTCTCTCTTTGTGTTTAAACACCTAATCCCCAATCTCTCTCTCCCTCTCTCTCTCTCTCTCTCTCTCGTTAAATCCCTACCCCCCCAATATCTCTCTCTCTCTCTCTAAACCCCTAACCTCTAATATTTCTCTCTCTATATAAACTCCTAACCCTTTCTCTCCCTCTCTCTCTCTAAAATACTAACCCTATCTCCCCCCCCCCTCTCTCTCTCTCAATCCCTAATCTCCAATCCCCCCCCCTCTCTCTCAAAACCCCTAATCTCTAATCCCCCTCTCTATTTAGGATTATCTCTCTAAAACCTTAACCACCAATCTCTGTCGAAACCCTTAATCTCTAATATATTTCTCTCTTTATCTCTCTCTCTAAACCCCTAACCACCAATCTATATATTTCTCTCCCTCTATATAAAAAATCTAAGCTCCAATCTCACTCTCTCTCTCTAAACCTGTAACCCGAAATCCCTCGCTCTCTCTCTTTAAAACCCTAACCTGCATTCTTTCGCTCTCTCTCCATAACCCTACGTTCTAGTATCTCTCTCTCTCTTTTAAACACATGATGTCCACTCTCTCTCTCTTTAAACCCCTAACCCCCAATCTCTCTCTCTCTCTCTAACCCCCTAAACTCCAATCTCCCTATTTCTATCACTCTCTATCTCTCTAAAACCCTTACCTCCAATCTCTCTCTCTAAACCACTAGATCCCAATCCCCCTCTCTCATTGAAGTCATAACCCCCAATCTCTCTCTCTCTCTCTCCCTGTCAACCCCTCAACCCAACTCTCACTCTGTCTCTCTAAAACCCTAACCCCAAGACTCTATCTCTCTTTAAACCAATAACCTTAATATTTGTCTTTCTATCTCTCTCTCTAATCCCCCAACCTCTAGTCTCTCTCTCTCTCTAATCTCGTCACCCCCAATCTCTCTCTTTATCTCTCTCTCTCTCTCTCTCAAATCCC
Source organism: Larix kaempferi (assembly GCA_027924585.1). Lineage (NCBI taxonomy): Eukaryota > Viridiplantae > Streptophyta > Pinopsida > Pinales > Pinaceae > Larix > Larix kaempferi. The sequence continues at coordinate 77,675 of BSBM01001004.1, forward strand.
CTAGCTCCCAATCTCTCTCTCTCTCTCGCACTAAACACCAATCTCCCAATCACTTTAAACCACCAAAGTCCAATTTCTATATATCTCTCTAAACCCCTAACCACCAATCTCTCTCTAAATCCCTAAGCCCTAATATATATCTTTCTCTAAACACCTAACCACTAATCTCTCTCTCTCTCTCTCTCTCTCTCTCTCTCTCTCTCCCTGTCAACCCCTCAACCCAACTCTCACTCTGTCTCTCTAAAACCCTAACCCCAAGACTCTATCTCTCTTTAAACCAATAACCTTAATATTTGTCTTTCTATCTCTCTCTCTAATCCCCCAACCTCTAGTCTCTCTCTCTCTCTAATCTCGTCACCCCCCAATCTCTCTCTTTATCTCTCTCTCTCTCTCTCTCTCAAATCCCCTATCTCCCAATCTCTCTCTCTCTCGCACTAAACACCAATCTCCCAATCACTTTAAACCACCAAAGTCCAATTTCTATATATCTCTCTAAACCCCTAACCACCAATCTCTCTCTAAATCCCTAAGCCCTAATATATATCTTTCTCTAAACACCTAACCACTAATCTCTCTCTCTCTCTCTCTCTCTCCCTGTCAACCCCTCAACCCAACTCTCACTCTGTCTCTCTAAAACCCTAACCCCAAGACTCTATCTCTCTTTAAACCAATAACCTTAATATTTGTCTTTCTATCTCTCTCTCTAATCCCCGAACCTCTAGTCTCTCTTTCTCTCTAATCTCGTCACCCCCAATCTCTCTCTTTATCTCTCTCTCTCTCTCTCTCTCTCAAATCCCCTAGCTCCCAGTCTCTCTCTCTCTCTCGCACTAAACACCAATCTCCCAATCACTTTAAACCACCAAAGTCCAATTTCTATATATCTCTCTAAACCCCTAACCACCAATCTCTCTCTAAATCCCTAAGCCCTAATATATATCTTTCTGTAAACACCTAACCACTAATCTCTCTCTCTCTCTCTCTCTCTCTCTCTCTCTCTAAACCCATATGCTCAAATATCTCTCTCTCTCTCTCTCTCCCTCTCTCTAAACCCATATGCTCAAATCTCTCGCTCTCTCTCTCTCTCTCTCAACCCATATGCTCAAATCTCTCTCTCTCTCTCTCTCTCTCTCTCTCTCTCTCAAATCTCCTAACATCCAATCTCCCTCCAACTCTCCAAACACTTAACCCGTACTCTCTCTCTAAGCCCCTAACTTCTAATCTCTCACTCTCTCTCTATATACCCCTAACCCCCAATCTCTCTCACTCTAAATGTCTATCCCCGATGTCTCTCTCTCTAAACCTCTATTCCCCAATCTCTCTCTCTCTCTCTCTATCTCTCTAGACCCCAAACCACCAATCTCTCAATTTCACTCTCTCTTTAAAACCGCAACCTCTATCTCTCTCTCTAAACACATAACCACCAATCTCTCTCTCTCTCTCTCTCTCTCTCTAAACCCCTAAACTTCAATATCTCTCACTCTATAAACCCCTAACCATGAATATTTATCTTTCCCTCCCCATTTTTCTCTAAACCCCTAACCTCCATTCTCTCTCTCTCTCTCTCTCTCTCTCTCTCTCTAAACCTATCACCCTCAATCATTCTATTTGTCTCTCTCTCTCTCCAAACCTCTAACCCCCAATATCTCTCTCTCTAAAACCCTAACCTCCAATGTCACTCTCTCTGTCTAAAAACCTAACTCCCAATCTCTCTCTCTCTTTCTAAACACCTAACCCCCAATTTCTCTATATCTCTCTCTCTCGCGTCGTCTCTTGCTCTAAAACACTATCCACTAATATCTCTATTTCTTTCTCTCTCTCTATATGTCTCAACCCCTAAGATCCAATCTCTCTCTCTCTCTCTCTCTCTCTCTCTCTCAGACCTTAACCACCAATCTCTTCTCTCTCTAAACACCTATACTCCAATCTCTCTCTCTCTAAACACCTAAGATCCAATCTCTCTCTCTCTTTATCTCTAAACACCTAAGCTCCAATCTCTCTCTCTAAACACCTAAACCCCAAAATCTCTCTCTCTAAACCCATGACCTGCAATCTCTCTCTTTCTATCTCACTCTCTCAACCACTAACTTCCAATCTCTCTCTCTTTCTCTCTCTCTCTCTCTCTCTATATATATATATATATAATATATATATACCCAAAAAACTCAATTTGTCTCTTTCTATATCTCTCTCTCAACCACTAAATTCCAATCTCTCTCTATCTCTCTCTCTCTATATATATAACCCTCAAAATCTATCTCTGCCTCTCACTAGAACACTAACCACATATCTCTCTCTGTCTCTCTCTAAACCCCTAACGTCAATTCCCTCTCTCTCTCTAAAAATGCCTAACCCTCACTCTTTCTCTCTAAACACATAAGACAAAATCTCTCTCTCTCTCTCTCTAAATGCTTAACTCCCATTCTCTCCCTTTTTCACCCTAAACCCTCAACCACAAATTTTTGTCCCTCTCCCTCTCTCTCACTTTAAACCCCTAAACTCCATTCTCTCTCGCTCTTTTCAAACCCCTAACTCCTAATATCCCTCTCTCTATGTGTGTCTAAACACCTATCCCTCAATCTCTCTCCTACTAAACCCATAACCTCCAATCTCTCTCTCTTTCTCTCTAAACAACCAACCACCAACCTCTCTCTTTCTATCTAAGCAATCAGCCACCAATCTCTCTCTCTCTCTCTCAACCCCTAATCTCAAATCTCTCTTTCTCTCTCTAATCCCATAACTGCCAATCTCTCTCTTTGTCTCTCTCTCTCTCTCTCTACACCCCTAATCTCTCACCATCTCTCGCTCTTTGATCCCCTAACCCCCAATCTCTCTCTCCCAACCCCTAAGACCCAATCTCTCTCTCTCTCTCTCTAAACGCCTAACCCCCAATCTCTCTATATCTCTCTTTGCCTCTCTCTAAACTCCAAACGCTCAATCTATTTATTTTTATCTCTCTCTCTATATATATAAACCCCTAAGCTACAATCTTTCTCTCTCTCACTAAACCCCTAACCCCCAATATTTGTCTCTTTCTATAAGCCCCTAAAACCCAATCCGCCCCAACTCTCTCTCTCTCTCTAAACTCCTAACCACCAATCTCTTTCCTTCTCTCTCTCTAAACAAGCTCCATTCTCTCTCTCTCTCTCTAAACTCGTAACCCCCAATTTGTCTCTCTCTCTAAACCCCTAACCCCCAATCTCTCTCCATCTCTTGCACTCTAAGCCCTAACCCCCAATATATATATATATATATATATATATATATATATATATATATATATATATCTAAATCCTCAACACCCAATCTCTATATTTATCTTGCTCTCTCTCTCTCTAAACTCCCAACACCCAATCTCTTTATTTCTCTATCTCTCTCTGTAAACCCCTAAACTGCAATCTGTCTCTCTCTCTCTAAACCACTAACCCCCAATCTCTCTCTCTTTCTCTAAAACCCTAACCCCCAATCCCCCCTCTTACTCTCTCTTTGACTATTTCTCTAAACCCCTAAGCACCAATCTCTATCTAAACCCATGAGCTCCAATCAATCTATATGTTTCTGTCTCTCTCTCTAAACCCCTAACCATCAATCTCTTTACTTATCTTTATCTATAAAATCCTAAGCTCCAATATCTCTCTCTCTATAAACTCATAATCCCCAATCTCTCTCTATCTATCTATCTATCTAAACCCCTAACCCCCAATATCTCTCCATACCCCTGAACCCCAAGCCTCCAGACTCTCTCTCTCTCTCTCTCTCTCTCTCTCCCTCTAAACTCCTAACCACCAATCTCTTTCCTTCTCTCTCTCTAAACAAGCTTCATTCTCTCTCTCTCTCTAAACTCGTAACCCCCAATTTGTCTCTCTCTCTAAACCCCTAACCCCCAATCTCTCTTTCTCTCTCTAATCCCATAACTGCCAATCTCTCTCTCTCTCTCTCTCTCTCTCTCTCTCTCTCTCTCTCTAAACCCCTAATCTCTCACCATCTCTCGCTCTCTGATCCCCTAACCCCCAATCTCTCTCTCCCAACCCCTAAGACCCAATCTCTCTCTCTCTCTCTCAAATTCCCTCACCCCATATATATCTCTATCACTATACACCCGTAAACCCCAATCTCTCTCTCTCTAAACTCCTAACCCCCAATCTCTCTATCTCTCTCTTTGCCTCTCTCTAAACTCCAAACGCTCAATCTATTTATTTTTATCTCTCTCTCTCTATATATAAACCCCTAAGCTACAATCTTTCTCTCTCTCACTAAACCCCTAACCCCCAATATTTGTCTCTTTCTATAAGCCCCTAAAACCCAATCCCCCCCAACTCTCTCTCTCTCTCTCTCTCTAACAATTTCTCTAAGACACTAACCATTAATCCCTATCTATACCCCTAATCTCCAATCAATCTCTCTCTCTCTCTCTAAACTCCTAACCACCAATCTCTTTCCTTCTCTCTCTCTAAACAAGCTCCATTCTCTCTCTCTCTCTAAACTCATAACCCCCAATTTGTCTCTCTCTCTAAACCCCTAACTCCCAATCTCTCTCCATCTCTTGCACTCCAAGCCCTAACCCCCAATATATATATATATATATATATATATATATATATCTAAATCCTCAACACCCAATCTCTATATTTATCTTGCTCTCTCTCTCTCTCTAAACTCCCAACACCCAATCTCTTTATTTCTCTATCTCTCTCTGTAAACCCCTAAATTGCAATCTGTCTCTCTCTCTCTAAACCACTAACCCCCAATCTCTCTCTCTTTCTCTAAAACCCTAACCCCCAATCCCCCCTCTTACTCTCTCTTTGACTATTTCTCTAAACCCCTAAGCACCAATCTCTATCTAAACCCATGAGCTCCAATCAATCTATATGTTTCTGTCTCTCTCTCTAAACCCCTAACCATCAATCTCTTTCCTTATCTTTATCTATAAAATCCTAAGCTCCAATATCTCTCTCTCTATAAACTCATAATCCTCAATCTCTCTCTCTCTCTCTCTATCTATCTAAACCCCTAACCCCCAATATCTCTCCATACCCCTGAACCCCAAGCCTCCAGACTCTCTCTCTCTCTCTCTCTCTCTCTCTCCCTCTAAACTCCTAACCACCAATCTCTTTCCTTCTCTCTCTCTAAACAAGCTCCATTCTCTCTCTCTCTCTAAACTCGTAACCCCCAATTTGTCTCTCTCTCTAAACCCCTAACCCCCAATCTCTCTCCATCTCTTGCACTCTAAGCCCTAACCCCCAATATATATATAGATATATATATCTCTAAATCCTCAACACCCAATCTCTATATTTATCTTACTCTCTCTCTCTCTAAACTCCCAACACCCAATCTCTTTATTTCTCTATCTCTCTCTGTAAACCCCTAAACTGCAATCTATCTCTCTCTCTTTAAACCACTAACCCCCAATCTCTCTCTCTTTCTCTAAAACCCTAACCCCCAATCCCCCCTCTTACTCTCTCTTTGACTATTTCTCTAAACCCCTAAGCACCAATCTCTATCTAAACCCACGAGCTCCAATCAATCTATATGTTTCTGTCTCTCTCTCTAAACCCCTAACCATCAATCTCTTTCCTTATCTTTATCTATAAAATCCTAAGCTCCAATATCTCTCTCTCTATAAACTCATAATCCCCAATCTCTCTCTATCTATCTATCTAAACACCTAACCCCCAATATCTCTCCATACCCCTAAACCCCAAGCCTCCAGACTCTCTCTCTCTCTCTCTTTCTAAACCCCTATGCTCCAATATATCTCTTTCTATTTCTCTTTCTAAACCCATAACCTTCAGTCTCTCTCTCTCTCTAAAACCTTAATCCCATTCTCTATCTCTCTAAACCCTTAACACCAAGTCTCTCTATTGCCAAAACCCTAACACTGAGTCTCTCTCTCTCTCTCTATCCTAACAACCTCTCTTGAAACCCCTATGCTCATATCTCTCTCCCCCTATTTCTCTAACTTTACTCTCTTTTTCTCTCTAAGACACTAGCCCGCAATCTCTCTCTCTCTTTGAACCCCTAACCCCTAATCTCTCTCTCTAAAACCCTAACCACCAATCTCTCTCTCTCTCTATCTCTCTCTCTCAACTCCTAGCCACCAATATATTTCCTTCTCTCTCTCTAAACCCCTAACCTCCAATATCTCTCACTATCTTTCTAAACTCGCAACCCCCAATCTCTCTCTCTCTCTCTCTCTAAACCCCTAACCTCCACACTCTCTCCGTTTATCCCCCCCTCTCTCTCTATCTAAACCCCTATGCCCCAATATATCTCTTTTTATATCTCTCTCTAAACCCATAACTTCAATTCTCTCTGTTTGTAAACCCTTAATCCCCCTCTCTTTCTATCTAAACCCATATGCCCCAATATTTCTCTTTTTATATCTCTCTCTAAACCCATAACCTCAATTCTCTCTCTCTCTCTCTAAACCCTTAACACTGAGTCTCTCTCTCTTTTTCCCTAAACCCCTAAACAACAATTCCTGCCTCTCCCTCTCTCCCACTATCTTGTTAAACCCCTAACTCCCAATCTCTCTCTCTCTCTCTCTCTCTCTCTCTCTCTCTCTCTCTCTCTCTAAACTAATAACCCTCTCTCTCTCAATCCCTAATCTCCAATCCCTCTCTCTCTTGAAGCCCCTAATATCCAATCCCTCTCTCTCTCTATAAAACAAAAAAATCTACCTCTCTCTCTCTCTAAACTCCTAACTCTCACTCTTTCTCTCTCTCTCTCTAAACACTTAACCCCTAATCTCTCTCTCTCTCTCTTTCTCTAAACCCCTAACCCCAAACCTCTCTCTCTCTCTCCCTCTAAACCCCTAACCCCCAATCTCTCTCTCTCTCTAAAACCATAACTGCCAATATCTCTCCCTCTCTCTCTCTCAACACCCCCATCCCCAATATCTCTCTCTCCCTATAAAACCCTAACCTCCAATATCTCTCCCTCTTTAAACCCTTAAACCTGAATATTTCTATCTCTCTCTCTAAACCCTTAACCCCCAATCTCTCTCTCTCTCTCTCTCTCTCTCTCCCTCTCCATAAGCCCCAATATCTCTCTCTCTCTCTCTCTAACCACCTAAACCTCTCCCTCTCTCTCTCTAAACCCCTAACCACCAATATCTCTCTCTAAACCACTAAACTCCATACTTTCTCTCTCCCTCTCTCTATCTAAACCCTTATGCCCCAATCTATCTCTAAAGCCTTAATCCACTTTCTATCTCTTTAAACCACTAACACCCAGTATCTCTCTTTCTCTCTCCACTTAAATCCTTAACAAACAATTTCTTTCACTCACCCTCTCTCTCTCGCTCTTGTTAAAACCCTAACCCCCAATCTTTCCTTCTCTCTCTAAAACACTAACCTCTAATATTTCTCTCTCTCTCTCTAGAAAGATAACCCTCTCTCTCCCTCTCTCTCTCTCTAAATTCCTAACCCTATCTCTCCCCCTCCATCTCTCTCTCACAATCCCTAATCTCAATTCCCTCTCTCTCTCTCTAAAAACCACTAATCGCCAACCCCCTTCTCCCTCTATTATTATCTCTCTAAACCCTTAACCACCAATCTCTCTCGAAACCCTTAAGCTCTAATATATTTTTCTTTTTCTCTCTCTCTCTCAACCCCTAATCTCCAATACCTCTCTTTCTCTATAAAACCATAGATATCTACCTCTCTCTATCTAAACTCCTAACTCTCACTCTTTCTCTCTCTCTCTCTCTCTCTAAGCCCCTAATATCTCTCTCTCTCTCTCTCTCTAAGTCCCTAATATCTCTCTCTCTCTCTCTCTAAACCTCTAAACCCAAACCTCTCTCTCTCTCCCTCTAAACCCCTAACCCCCAATCTCTCTCTCTTTAAAACCCTAACTATCAATCTCTATCCCTCTCTCTCTCTCTCTCTCTTTCAATGCCCCTAACCCCTAATATTTCGGCCATCATTTCTCTCACTCCCTCTGACCTCATACATTAGGGGGCATCTGTTATAGCTTAAAATGACACTTCTTTGTCCATGATGACACTTGTATCGCTTGGTCACATGACGACACTTCTTGAGATCAAGTTTAGTCACACAACATGACACTTGTGGATTGAAGGGTCATTTGAGACATTAAAAATGGTTGAAATTACCTCACTCTTGGCCCATTTGATGGTTATAACCCTTATGAACATTTTTCCAGACCAAACCATCTCCTGAAAATCATCAAAAAACCCTGTTTTTGGCCATTTTTCTCCAAAAACGCTGGTTTCCTATGCATAGAGTATGGCATACTAGGATGTGTGTGCAACTCTTATGCCTATAGAGTAGCGCACACCTTGGAAAATATGCAACTCCACTTCAATAAAGTAGCACACACCTTCAGAAATATGCAACTATGCTTCAATAAAGTAGCACACACCTTGAGAAATGCATTGGTTTGCAGTAGGACGAGTAGGGCACTTTCCTGAACTAGTCAAAATCTTGAATTTTGGTTGAAATGAGTTGGTTTGGAAACCTCCTCATTGGTTATAAGTACTTTTCCTCTCCTTCATTGAATATATAAGGAAGGTAGAAGGGCCATGTGAAGGGACCAAGCCTATAACAATGTTATACTGGAGGAGTGGAGACCCCCATCCCCCTCTCTTGTGCCTCAGTTTCTAATAAACCCTAGCACAGCTGATTAGAGGCTGGGATCCTTAGAGAACAAAAGCAGGAGACCTTGAATCTAGGTTTCATGAAGTGCCAAGCTTGAAGGAAGGTATAATCTTATGTACTTGCTTCATTCATTAATAAAGATAAGACGTTCATCCCTTTCCAAAGATGACCTATTTATGTGTGTCTTAGATTTGATTACTGTTTGATTATAATTTGATGTCTTATTATGTCATGGATATCAATCTTATATATGTAGTCAAATGTATTTGAGAAAGGTATGAAGTAGTTTTACAGGTGCGGGCATTGTGATATTGGACAACATTGAAGAGCAAGGAAGAGGAAGCTTGGGATCAACCTTCATAATAAGGTACTCATCTTCTAACCTTAAATGTATTTGCTTACTAGTTGCACTTGCAGAACATTTGTAGGTCTATCTTTCATCACTGTAAGTTGGTAGTTTCTCCCCTGAACTATAGGTGTATTTCCCTCACAACATAACGGTGACTCTGCTGGGGAAAGCCTATCTGCTTAGGGGTATCCAAGGTCATTTCTTTAGTGTTGTTTGAAGGTCTTTATTCAATTTATTGATTAGAATCAGTTATTAGGCTTTGTTTGACCCTCCTTGGCTCTTACAGACCCTTCCTAGCCCTTGCAAACTCTTGTGGACCCAATTTGGGGGGGTTTTGCCCTATTTTTTGAACTTTTCCCACATGTGCGCTACTGTTGTGAAGCACAGTAGCGCATTCCCCTATTGTGTGCGTTGGTCTTCCTCATATACAATAGCGTACACATTCTGGGATTGATTTTTTTGGGTTTTGACCTGTTTTGGGGGGGCTGTGGCTACATTTTTTGGGGTCCCCGATGACCCTAGGTCTGAGTTAAACCACTGTAAGTGGTCTCTCATCCTTGTACTAATCCTATGTTCATGATTTGAACCTCCTTTGATCAATTTCGGCTTGTTTGGAAATTTTTGGGGCTTGTGGACCCAAGTTGGGGGGTTGTGGACCAATTTGGTGTTTTGTACCCTAATTTGAGTCTAACTGACCTGCTTTATCCATTTCCACTGGATTGAAACCTACTGAGTCTACTTGACCCTGTTTGTATCTATTTGAGTGAAATTTCTCTTTAGATTGGTTTCTTATCCTCCCTTATGCTTTTAGTTTTCTTTTTGTAATGAAAGCTCAAGTGTCTTTGGTGTTGTTCGGGACCTTGACTGCATTGTTTATGCGAAGGACTAACTTTACCAAACCATACTTCTTTGTAGGTCATTTGCGTTGTTTGGGTCTAAAAGTAGGTTTCGTATGCTTTTCCCAATGGTTGGCATGCTTACATCAATAAGAATCTGAAAGTCATATTGATAGCTTTTACTGTTTCAATAAGGAAACCTGAAAGTTCTTTGCTTTTGCTTTGATAGTAGGTTACCTTCAAATTCAGTTTTGTTTCTCACCTTTGAAAGCCTCAAAAAATTTGATTTATTTTCTAAGTAGAGTACCTTGCAAGTGGCTTAAAGGATTTAAGAGTGCTTTGCATCAAAAGAAGAAATTTTCTTTTGCATACTTTATTTTGTTTAAGTAGCTACATTCTTAGGTTTTTAGTTTAATTTTATACATTCAAGCTTTATTTTTACCTTTTTGCATTCGAAAAGACTAAAAATTGCATTTGCACATGCATTCTAGATCGTATCTTTAAGACTTGCATTGAAAAGAAAAGATTTGTTTAGTGGTAAAAATTTCATTTCAGTATTCTATCTCTGTTATAACCACTCTCACACACCCACTACCTTTTTGAGTAAACAAGTAACCTTTAAAATGAACCCTAATAAAATGTACTAGTAACATTTTCTTTTCTAGGTTACACTATTCACCAACTAGTTTTGGTTAGGATCTTGGGTTTAAAACACCTTAAACCACCCAAGATCACACATTACGCAAAAATCGTAGTTTGACTATCATAGGTAAACCCGCCTCATTCAAAACTTGCCTGGGATCTATGCAGTAGGTCTTGTGAGATCAGATTGTTTGGAATAAACCTCCTACTTTTTGTTTCGAGCATATACCGGGATTGGATCGCGTTTGGGGACTCTTTTGAGTTTCGAGCTCAGTTACCCTACCCACGCCTTCTGATTCGACTAGAGACTGTTCCCCCATGAGTTTTTGGTGTGGTGGTATCCTTAGTATCTGACCATAGGATCATACACAGGTGACGACGGAGGGTTATATCTGCTATACCTAGGACAAACGTGGGAGGAAATCTATTGCAGGTCTTTGGGAGGGCGGTTGGGTGATTCAAACACTTACACCCTTAGCCATTGTATTGTGGACCTCGGGTAACTGTTCTTCATCCTTCGTTGATCTGTTATGGGCCCTCATCATCCTAGATTCTTCTCCGGAAGGCATCTGTTTGCCTGGTTTGATTTACCTAGGACCTTTTCTAGTGGTGCTCTCTTTGTGCTACTTGTCTTAGTTTTGCTTAGAGAACTTCTTGCTCATTTGAGCAAGAAACTATGCCTAGTGTTTTGGTGAGTGCCAATCAAGGTACCCCTGTTCTAGGGGATCCTTGTGCTATTCCATTCATTGGAAACATTGGTACTCCCTTAATGGCTACTCTGAATCTTCCTGGATTCACTATTGGGCTGCCGGTTCGGTTGTTCTCCACTCCAAATGCCTTGCATGCTCCTGACGCTTCTTTTATAAGCACCCCTAATCAAGAGCATCAGAACCATGGGCCTTCCTTTCCAGTAACATCTTCTCCTCCTCCTTCCACCTCATGTGGTGAAAGTAGCAATACTAGTAACCAGTAGTCTAAAAGGAATAGACAGAGGAAGAATAGGAAGAAGATGCCAAAACAAGGGGGTAGCTACCCAGCCTCTGGAAATCATGCTAGGGGCAAGCACCCTACCTCTGCAAATCATGCAGGGGTCACCTACCTAGCCTCTGGAGGTCATGCTGGGAGAAAAATTTTAGTCACTAAAAATCACACTGAAACTTTGTCTTCAACCACTGTCAATCATGTTGAGGACATGTCATTGATCACTTCTAGTCATATTAATGACAAGTCACTAGTTCCTGTGAGTCATACTGGAGACACCAGATCAGGCACTGCAAGTCATGCTGAGGGTGTTGACATTGTCGAAAAACCCAATAAACAGAAGTGTAAGTTCCCTTGCAAGTTTTGTGAGGGAGACCACCTTACTTACTTGTGCCCTATACTTCCAGAAGTGCAAAAAGTGTGGTCCTTAGTTCAAAAGTCTTCTGCCTCTGAGCAACCAGCCACTGCAAGTCATGCTGGGGGTAAGATGTTAGCCAATGCTAGTCATGTTGAGAGTACTGATGTTGTAAAGGAGTCTAAACCTATAGGATGAAAACCATAGTTCACCTGTAAACTTTGTAAGGGAGATCACCTTACTCACCGATGCCCTGCCATTCTAGAAGCATGAAGAGTGTGGTCCATGTCTGAAGGAACCTCTATTCCTGAGTTTTCTATAGATTCCCTACAGTCATATCAACCTTCAGTTGATAAAGTGGTTGAACCAATGCAATATTTGGTCGACCCCACTCTTCCTTCGGAGAGTGAAGTGATTGAATCGATGCAATCTTCAACCAATCCCATCAGTCTTTTGGAGACTAATGCACCTGTCCCTAAAGTCTTCTGCATTACTAGTTTGGATGTTCCTAAAAACGGGGGTACTTCATATGTGCCATGTGAACCCCTACCAATCCCTAGGACCATTTCCTTTGATTGGAATAGTCTAGCCGAACCTCGTCTTCCTTCTTCGACACCTTTCCAGATAAAGGTTGATATCGGGAACCATACAGTTGATCGATGCATTGTTGATGAAGGAGCTTCTGTTAGTATCTTATCCGCTTATGCTTGGAGGGATTTGGGTTTCCCTAATGTTATTCCAGCTGTTAATTGGCCATTGACCTTCGATAAAAGACCTAGTGAACTGTTCAGATTCCTTCGTCAGATTCCTTACCTTCTTGGGACTTTATCCCAGCTTTTGACCAAGTGACACCTCCATTTGAATGTTTAGATATGTGTTCTATCTGGGACGATGTACTTCCTTCCGATAAAGTTTTCCTAGAGTCCATAGTACAGTCTGCCATTCATTTGGATGTTGATCCAGTCGCAGTTATGTCCAGCCCCAGTTTGACCTTAAAGTCCGATCTTTCTACTATTGAGTCTTTGGACTCTTCGATAGATCCGCAAATCGGTGTTCCTGCTGAGTTTGATTCTGCTTCTAGAATTTTCAACTCCCATGATGATGAATTTGTTTCTGCAAATTCCATCATGTCCTTCAACTCTAATCTTCATCCTGAAGTCAATCTTGTTGATTGTAAGTCCTCGGGCTTGGGTACCATAGAGTCTTCATTTGAAAACTCTGCCTTGTTTATGCCTATTGTTGATGATAGTGAAGTTGAAAGTATTTCTACCACAGTGATTTGTATTGGTTCTTTGTTTACATATGTTTTAGATATGATCTTAGTACTATTTTTTCTTGGAGACAGGATTCTTAGCTGGATTTATACTTGCTTATTGGTCCTTTTCGACACCTTATGTGACCATGTCAGGTATATTTAGAATCTTGCATATAGGTTTACGCTTCCCTGCTGTTATGTTGTATTTGAACCTTTTGCCATCCGAATTCACCATAGGGTCAAACCTGTTGGATATTGCCGTGTCAGCCACCTCTTTATGCATTGTGCACCAGTCCGACAGTAGATCCTACCTAACATGGGTCACCCTAGTCAGTACCCTTATGCCATTCTGGTGCCCATGCTGATTTTTTCTCATAGGCTCAGGAGCCTTTTTACATTTACCATGACTTTGAGAAGAAGCCTCATATATTTTTTGCCATCCCTGATAAGGCTCCCATCTTTGTGTTCAAGTTGCATATGCATCTGTTATGATCCCGCTTGCACTTATGAGCTTGATGTCGGCTTCCATGCTTTTAGCTCATTATATAAGCCTCCATCTCTGATCTCATTTCCGCTAAGCCCTGTATAATTTTGCCTTCGCAATTTGACACCTTTTACCTGGAGGAGACACACCCTAAGTGTCCTTATCTTGCTCATGTTCCTTACATTAGGCATAGCTTTGTTCCATGCGCTTGGAGCTAGTTTTGCATGTCTCTGACACTCGTCTCCTCCCATTTCGAGCATTCTTCTACCTTTACTTCGAGCTCGTTAAAAACAGTAAGTAGGTTACGAGAAGTTTTCCACCTTTCCTTCGAGCTCATTAAAAACAGTAAGGAGGCTATGAGAATTCTTCTACCTTTACTTCGAGCTTGTTAAAAACAGTAAGTAGGTTATGAGCATTCTTCCACCTTTACTTCGATCTCGTTAAAAATAGTAAGTAGGTTACGAGCATTCTTCCACCTTTACTTTGAGCTCGTTAAAAATAGTAAGTAGGTTATGAGAATTTCTTCCATCTTCACTTCGAGCTCATTAAAAATAGTAAGGAAGTTATGAACATTTTTCTATATCTCCTTTGAGCTTGTTAAAAACAGTAAGGAGGTCACGAGTTTACTTTTTTGGGCTCGTTAAACCTTTACAGAAAAGATCCCTATGGAGTTCTTTTAAGCCCTTTTTCAGACTCAAATAGGAAAATTTTGCCAAGCATGGTTGTCTTTTCAGGCTCGTTAAAATAACTGAACCAACATCCACTTAGGTATAGAATTACCCCTTTTCCAGGCCTTGGTGGATAATTTACGGAAAAGGTATACTCTAGGTATACTCTGGTATGCGCTAGAAGAGTTCTTCTTCCATTATTTTACACTTTTTCAGGGAAGGAGAATAACTTTACGAAAAAGGACCTTTTTGGTGTCGTCTTTAGGGTTTTCAGACTCTCAAAATGTGAAAACACCAAGCGAGCATTCACCTACTCGGGCTTGATGTGAAATCCACGAGATGGTTGATAGAGGACTGTTTAAGTTTTTCAACTCTATAAACAAGAAAACATCGCCGAGCACAGACTAATCCGGGCCCGATATAAAATCCATGGATAGGTGTATGGAGTTTTCTTCTCGGTTTTTCAGACTCCTTAAATATGAAAATACCATCGAGCATGCTTTAGTTCTTTGTCAAGCTCGTTAAAAAATGAAAAAGGAAAGGGAAGGGAAGAATGTTATAATATCTTTCAATATGATGGCAGCAAGTCAACTATCTCCTTGAACAAAGCACATGTTTTGAGTCTATCAAACAAGTTGGGTTCTAGTGTTAGCCTTAGGATAAACTTGATCTCAGAGTTCTTACTCCTCCGTTTGGTTAGTCTTCCAATCATATGGAGAATCTATTAATGTCTCCTACATTGCATATTTGTATCATGGTCTCTTTGTGCTAAAATCTGCCTAAGTCACTCTTGTTTCATGCTCAATGTTCAAGGATATAACCTATGTCGGCCATTCTGCAGTTTCCTTGACCTCATGCGTCGGCCATTCCTTGGTGTCAGTATGTTTCATCATGTGTTCAGTCCTACTCCAAATCATCTCAGACCTGTTGAGTGTCCCTCGTGTTGGATGATGGAGGATGCCTTAAGGCCTCCCTTCCAACAGACTTCTTCCCATCAAATTCAACTCATTGTGCTCTGGGAATGAATTTTAGAGTTTTGGTTAGTACCTTGGGGATTGCAGTCATTAGTGGCAGTTTCCCTTGCTATTGGATAGATGGGAATACATCAATGTCTCCTATCCGATGGATTCTTCAAGTGTTCGATGACAAGACCATTTATTCACACGTGCTTGAATGTATTAGGTACCTTGGGTTCCATTTTCATTATTGGTGGACACCATCGTGTTTGTTAACAGTATACATCAATGACCGGTAATCAAATGATACCTCCCATGTTCGACATCAACTCATTTATTCGCATGGATAGGTTTGTACCTTAGGTTGTTTTTGGATGAAGACCTTGGGATCCTTGATAGCATCACCTCATTTATGTTATTTCCCAAGTTGTGCAAGATTGAGCCACAATTTTTTTTGGCTCTTGATGAGACATAGATCCAACTTGTTCTCTATGGCTATGTTCTCTAGTTTTGACGTAGATCCACCTTGTATTTATGTGGCTATGTTTACACTTATGTTCCTCATAGATCCATGCTTGTATTTTAGTGGCCATGATATATGTATCAGTATTTGGATCATTATTGTATCCTCTTGGAGGTCATGTTCCACTATTTGAACATGGACAGTTACCCCAAGGATAAGTTTGTCTGACATTGTCTTTGCTTCCAAGTACTTCATTTGAGCCTATGATTCTTGGTTTCTCTGGTTCCTCCATGATTCAACTCTTTTTTATTTATAATGTATTTCGGCCATTATTTCCCTCACTCCCTCTAACCTCATACATTAGGGGGCATCTGTTATAGATTAAAATGACACTTCTCCATCCGTGACGACACTTGTATCGCTTGGTCGCATGATGACACTTCTTGAGATCAAGTTTAGTCACACAACAGGACACTTGTGGATTGAAGGGTCATTTGGGACATTAAAAATGGTTGAAATTACCTCACTCTTGGCCCATTTGATGTTTATAACCCTTAGGAACATTTTTCCATACCAAACCATCTCCTAAAAATCATTAGAAAACCCTGTTTTTGGCCATTTTTCTCCAAAAACACTGGTTTCCTATGCATAGAGTAGGGCATACTAGGATGTGTGCACGACTCTTATGCCTATAGAGTAGTGCACACCTTGGAAAATATGCAACTCCACTTCAATAAATTAGCGCACACCCTCAGAAATATGCAACTCTGCTTCAATAAAGTAGCGCACACCTTGAGAAATGCGCTGGTTTGTAGTAGGAAGAGTAGAGCACTTTCCTGAACTAGTCAAAATCTCGAATTTTCATTGAAATGAGTTGGTTTGGCAACCTCTTGATTGGTTATAACTACTTTTTATTTCCTTCATTTACTATATAAGGAAGGTAGAAGGGCCATGTGAAAGGACCAAGCCTATAACAATGTTATGCTGGAGGAATGGAGAACCTCATCCCCCTCTCTTGTGCCTCAGTTTCTGATAAACCCTAGCACAGCTGATTAGAGGCTGGGATCCTTGGAGAACAGAAGTAGGAGACCTTGAATCTATGTTTCATGAATTTCCAAGCTTGAAAGAAGGTATAATCTTATGTACTTGCTTCATTCATTAATAAAGATCAGACGTTCATCCCTTTCCAAAGATGACCTATTTATGTGTGTCTTAGATTTGATTACTGTTTGATTATAGTTCGATGTCTTATTATGCATGGATATCAGTCTTATATATGTAGTCAAATGTATTTGAGAAAGGTATGAAGTAGTTTTGCAGGTGTGGGCATTGTGATATTGGACAACATTGAAGAGCAAGGAAGAGGAAGCTTGGGATCAACCTTCATAATAAGGTACTCATATTCTAACCTTAAATGTATTTGCTTACTAGTTGCACTTGCAGAACATTTGTAGGTCTATCTTTCATCACTGTAAGTTGGTAGTTTCTCCCCTGAACTATAGGTGTATTTCCCTCACAATGCTAACCCCCAATATCTCTCTCCCTCTCTCTCTCTCTCTCTCTCTCTCTCTCTCTCTGAACACCTAACCCCTAATATCTCACCATCTCTCGCTCTCTGATCCCCTAACCCCCAATCTCTCTCTCCCAACCCCTAAAAACCAATCTCTCTCTCTCTCTCTCTCAACCCCTAAAACCCAATCTCTCTCTCTCTCTCTCTCTCTCTCTAAACTCCTAACCCCCAATCTCTCTATTTCTCTCTATCCCTCTCTCTAAACTCTAAATGCTCAATCTATTTATTTTTATTTCTCTCTCTGTCTCTATAAACCCCTAAGCTACAATCTTTCTCTCTCTCACTAAACCCCTAACCCCCAATCTCTGTCTCTTTCTCTAAGCCCCTAAAACCCAATCCCCCCCAACTCTCTCTCTCTGACAATTTCTCTAAGACTCTAACCATTAATCCCTATCTATACCCCTAAGCTCCAATCAATCTCTCTCTCTCTCTCTCTAAACTCCTAACCACCAATCTCTTTCCTTCTCTCTCTCTAAACCTCTAAGATCCATGTCTCTCTCTCTAAACTCGTAACCCCCAATTTCTCTCTCTCTCTAAACCCCTAACCCCCAATATCTCTCCATCTCTTGTACTCTAAGCCCTAACCCCCAATATCTCTCTCTCTAAATCCTCAACACCCAATCTCTATATTTATCTCTCTCTCTCTCTCTCTCTCTAAACCCCCAACACCCAATCTCTTTATTTCTCTATCTCTCTTTGTAAACCCCTAAACTACAATCTCTCTCTCTCTCTCTCTAAACCACTAACCCCCAACCTCTCTCTCTTTCTCTAAAACCATAACCCCCAATCCCCCCTCGTTCTCTCTCTTTGACTATCTCTCTAAGCCCCTAAGCACCAATATCTATCTAAACGAATGAGCTCCAATCAATCTATATGTTTCTCTCTCTCTCTCTAAACCCCTAACCATCAATCTCTTTCCTTCTCTTTATCTATAAACCCCTAAGCTCAAATATATCTCTCTCTATAAACTCATAACCCCCAATCTCTGTCTATCTATCTTTCTAAATCCCTAACCCCCAATATCTCTCCATACCCCTAAACCCCTATCCTCTAGACTCTCTCTCTCTTTCTCTCTCTAAACCCCAATGCCCCAATATCTCTCTTTCTATGACTCTTTCTAAACCCATAACCTGCATTCTCTCTCTCTCTCTCTCTCTAAAACCTTAATCCCATTCTCTGTCTCTCTAAACCCTTAACACCAAGTCTCTCTATTTCCAAAACCCTAACACTGAATCTCTCTCTCTCTCTCTCTCTCTCTCTCTCTCTCTAAAGCCCTAACCTCCAATGTTTCCCTCTCTCTCTCTCTCTAAAGCCATAACCTCCAATGTTTCTCTCTCTCTCTCTCTCTATCCTAACAACCAATCTCTCTTGAAACCCCTATGCTCATATCTCTCTCTCCCTCTTTCTCTAACTTTACTCTCTTTTTCTCTCTAAGACACTAGCCCCCAATCTCTCTCTCTCTTTGAACTCCTAACCCCCAATCTCTCTCTCTGAAACCCTGACCACCAATCTCTCTCTCTCTCTCTCTCTCTCTCTCTCTCTCTCTCTCTCTCTCTCAACTCCTAGCCACCAATATATTTCCTTCTCTCTCTCTAAACCCCTAACTTCCAATCTCTCTCACTCTCTTTCAAAACTCGTAGCACCCAATCTCTCTCTCTCTCTAAACCCCAAACCACTAATCCCTCTCTCTCTCTAAACCCCTAACTTCCAGACTCTCACTGTTTCTCCCCACCTCTCTCTCTATCTAAACCCCTATGCCCCAATATCTCTCTCTCTGTGAACCCTTAATCCCCCTCTCTTTCTATCTAAAACCATATGCCCCAATATTTCTCTTTTTATATCTCTCTCTAAACCCACAACCTCAATTCTCTCTCTCTCTCTCTCTCTCTAAACCCTTAATCCATAGTCTCTCTCTCTAAACCCTTAACACTGAGTCTCTCTCTCTTTTTCCCTAAACCCCTAAACAAAAATTTCTCCCTCTCCCTCTCTCCCCTCTCTTGTTAAACCCCTAACTCCCAATCTCTCTCTCTCTCTCTCAATCCCTAATCTCCAATCCCTCTCTCTCTCTTGAAACTCCTAATATCCAATCCCTAACCCCAATATCTCTCTCTCTCCCTATAAAACCCTAACCTCCAATCTCTCTCTCTTCAAACCCCTAACCCTGAATATCTCTATCTCTCTCTCTAAACCCCTAACTCTCTCTCTCTCTCTCTCTCTGCGCCTAAACCTCGACCTCTCTCTCTCTCAAAACCCCTAACCACCAATATCTCTCTCTAAGACCCTAAAATCCATACTCTCTCTCTCCCTCTCTCTATCTAAACCCTTATGCCCCAATCTCTCTCTTTCTATATCTCTCTGTAAACCCTTAATCCACTTTCTCTCTCTCTAAACCACTAACACCCAGTATCTCTCTTTCTCTCTCTCCTTAAATCCCTAACAAATAATTTCTCTCACTCACCCTCTCTCTCTCTCTCTTGTTAAACCACTAACCCCCAATCATTCCCTCTCTCTCTAAAACACTAACCTCTAATATTTCTCTCTCTCTCTCTCTCTCTCTAGAATGATAACCCTCTCTCTCCCTCTCTCTCTCTCTTTAAACTCCTAACCCTATCTCTCCCTCTCCATCTCTCTCTCGCAATCCCTAATCTCAATTCCCTCTCTCTCTCTCAAAACCCCTAATCTCCAACCCCCTTCTTCCTCTATTATTATCTCTCTAAACCCTTAACCACCAATCTCTCTTGAAACCCTTATGCTCTAATATATTTTTCTCTTTCTCTCTCTCTATCTAAACCTTTAACCACCAATCTATGTGTGTGTGTGTGTGTGTGTGTGTATCTAAAAATATAAGCTCCAATCTCACTCTCTTTATCTAAACATGTAACCCCAAATCCCCTTCTCTCTCTCTCTCTCTCTTTAAAACCCCAACCCCCAATCTTTCACTCTCTTTCTCTTGAACCCTACCCTCTAGTCTCTATCTCTCTTTTAAACCCATGATGATCAGTATATCTCTCTCTAAATTCATAACCCTCGATATCTCTCTCTTTCTAAACCCCTAAACCTCAATCTCTGTATTTCTATCACTCTCTATCTCTCTAAAACCCTTACATCCAATCTTTCTCTATAAACCACTAGCCCCCAATCCCTATCTCTTTGAAACCCTAACCCCCATTCTCTCTCTCTCTCTCTCTCTCTCTCTCTCTCTCTCTCTCTCTCTCTCTCTCAACCCCTAACCCAAACTCTCTCTCTCTCTCTAAACCCCTAACCCCCAAACTCTATCTCTCTTTAAACCCCTAACCCTAATATTCATCTTTTTATCTCTCTCTAAAACCTTAACCTCCTCTCTGTCTCTCTCTCTCTAATCTCCTAGCCCCCAATATATATATATATCAAGCCCCCTATCCCCCAATCTCTCTCTCTCTCAAGCCCTAAAACCCAATCTCTCTATCTCTTTAAACCACTAAATTCCAAACTCTCTATATCTCTCTCTGACTATCTCTCTAAACCCCTCACTTCCAATATATCTCTCTCTAAAACACCAACTCTAAATCTCTCTCTCTCTTTCAACACCTAACCCCCAACCTCTCTCTCTCTCTCTCTACATCCCTAACCTCCTAGCCACTAATCTATTTCCTTCTATCTCTCTCTCTAAACCCCTAACTTCCAATCTCTCTCACTCTCTTTCTAAACTCCCAATGCCCAATCTCTCTCTCTCTATCTCTAAAACCATAACCCCAATCTCTCTCTCTCTCTCTAAACCCTTAACCACTAATTGCTCTCTCCCTCTCTCTCTCCCCCTCACTATCTCTATCTAAAAACATATGCCCAAATATCTCTCTTTTTATATCTCTCTCTAAACCCATAACCTCAATTATCTCTCTCTCTAAACCCTTAATCCCCCTCTCTTTCTATCTAAACCCCTATGCCCCAATATTTCTCTTTTTTTATATCTCTCTCTAAACCCATAACTTCAATTCTTTCTCTCTACAGACTTAATCCATCATCTCTCTCTCTAAACCCTTAACACCGAGTCTCACTCTCTTTTTCCCTAAACCCCTACACAACAATTTCTCTCTCTCTCTCTCTCTCTCTCTCTCTCTCTGTAAACCCCTAACCCTGAATATCTCTCTCTCTCTCTAAACCCCTAAACCTGGATCTCTCTCTCTCTCCCTCTCTCTCTCTCTCTCTCCATAAGCCCCAATCTCTCTCTCTCTCTCTGCACCAAAGCCCCGACCTCTCTCTCTCTCTAAACCCCTAAACTCCATACTCTCTCTCTCACTCTCTCTATCTAAACCCTTATGCCCCAATCTTTCTCTTTCTATATTTCTCTCTAAACCCTTAATCCCTTTTCTCTCTCTGTAAACCACTGACACTCAGTATCTCTCTCCGTCTCTCTCTCTCTCCCCCCCTAAATCACTAACAAACAATTTCTCTCACCCACCCTCTCTCTCTCTCTCTTCTTAAACCCCTAAACCCCAATATTTCTCTCTCTCTCTCTAAAACCCTAACCTGTGTTATTTCCCCCCCTCTTGCTCTAAATTGTTAACCCTCTCTCTCCATATCTCTCTCTCTAAACTCCTAACCCTATCTCTCCCTCTCCCTCTCTCTCTCTCTCAATCCCTAATATCAATTCCATCTCTCTCTCTCTCTCTCAAAACCCCTTATCTTCAACCCCCCTCTCTCTCTATTATTATGTCTCTAAACCCTTAACCACCAATCTCTCTTGAAACCCTTAAGCACTAATATATTTTTCTCTTTTTCTCTCTCTCTAAACCCCTAACCAACAATCTCTCTCTCTCTCTCTCTCTAAACCTGTAACCCCAAATCCCTCTCTCTCTCTTTAAAACCCCAACCACCAATCTTTCACTCTCTTTCTCTAGAACCCTACCCTCTAGTCTTTCTCTCTCTTTTAAACCCATGATGACCAATATCTCTCTCTCTAAACCCCTAAACCCCAATCTCCTTATTTTTATCACTCTATAACTCTCTAAAACCCTTACATCCAATATTTCTCTGTAAACCACTAGCCCTCAATCCCTCTCTCTCTTTGAACCCCTAATCCCCAATCTCTCTCTCTCTCTCTCTCTCTCTCTCTCTCAACCCCTAACCCCAACTGTCACTCTATCTCTCTAAACCCCAAACCCCCAAACTCTATGTTTCTTTAAACCCCTAACCCTAATCTTCATCTTTTTATCCTTCTCTAAACCCTCTCTCTCTCTCTCTCAAATCTCCTAGCCCCCAATCTCTCTCTCTCTCTCTCTCTCTCTCTCTCTCTCTCTCTCAAGCCCTAAAACCCAATCTCTTTATTTCTTTAAACCACTAAATTCCAATCTCTTTTTATATCTCTCTGACTATCTCTCTAAACCCCTAACCACCAATATCTCCCTAAATCCCTAAGCTCCAATCTCTCTCTCTCTCTCTAAATCCCTAAGCTCCAATCTCTCTCTCTCTCTTTAAATCCCTAAGCCCCAATATATTTTTCTCTCTAAAACCCTAACTACCATTCTTTCTCTCACTCTAAACCCATATGCTCCAATCTCTCTCCCTCTCTCAAATCCCCTAACCTCCAATCTCGGTCTCTCTCTCTCTAAACACTTAACCCCTAATCTCACTCTTTTTATATCTCTCTCTAAACCCTTAACTTTTAATATCTCACTCTCTCTCTCTCTATGCCCCTAACCTCCAATCTCTCTCGTTCTATGCCCATAACAACCAATCTCTTAATTTCACTCTCTCTTTAAAATCCTAACTTTTATCGCTCTCTCTCTCTAAACACCTAACCACCAATTTCTCTCTCTCTCTCTCTCTCTCTAAAACCCTAACCTTCAATATATCTCTCTCTATAAACCCCTAAACAAAAATATCTTCGTTTCCCTCCCCATTTTTCTCTAAACCCCTAACCTCCATTCTCTCTCTCTCTCTCTTTAAACCTGTCACCCCCAAATCATTATATTTCTATCTTTCTCTCCAAACCACTAAACCCCAATCTTTCCCTCTCTCTAAAACCCTAACCTCCAATCTCATTCTCTCTGTCTAAACACCTAACCCCCAAACTCTCTATCTTTGTGTCTAAACACCTAATCCCCAATCTCTCTCTCTCTCCCTAAATACCTAACAAAGAATCTCTCTCTCTCTCCCTTTCTCTCTCTCTCTATTGTTAAACCCCTATCCCCCAATCTCTGTCTCTCTCTAAAACCCTAACCTCTAATATTTCTCTCTCTCTATAAAATCCTAACCCTTTCGCTCCCTTTCTCTCTCTCTATAAACTTCTAACCCTTTCGCTCCCTCTCTCTCTCTCTAAAATACTAACCCTCTCTCCCCCTCTCTCTATCTCAATCCCTAATCTCCAATCCCCCTCTCTATCTCTCAAAACCCCTAATCTCAATCCCCCTCTCTCTTTGGGATTATCTCTCTAAAACCTTAACCACTAATCTCTCGTGAAACCCTTAATCTCTAATATATTTCTCTCTTTATCTCTCTCTCTAAACCCCTAACCACCAATCTATTTATTTCTCTCTCTCTCTCTCTCTATAAAAATTCTAAGCTCCAATCTCACTCTCTTTCTCTACACCTGTAACCCAAAATCCCTCGCTCTCTCTCTTTAAAACCCTAACCTGCATTCTTTCACTCTCTCTCTATAACCCTACCTTCTAGTCTCTCTCTTTCTCTTTTGAACACATGATGTCCACTCTCTCTCTCTCTCTCTCTCTCTTTAAACCCCTAACTCCCAATCTCTCTCTCTCTAACCCCCTAAACCACAATCTCCATATTTCTATCACTCTCTATCTCTCTAAAACCCTTACCTCCAATCTATCTCTCTAAACCACTAGCTCCCAATCCCTCTCTCTCTTTGAACTCATAACCCCCAATCTCTCTCTCTCAACCCCTCAGCCTAGCTCTCACTCTGTCACTCTAAAACCCTAACCCCCAAACTCTATCTCTCTTTAAACCACTAACCCTAATCTTTATCTTTCTATCTCTCTCTCTAATCCCCCAACCTCTAGTCTCTCTCTCTCTCTCTTTAATCTCATCACCACCAATCTCTCTCTCTCTCTCTCTCTCTCAAATCCCCTAGCCCCCAATCTCTCTCTCTCTCTCTCTCTCTCTCTCTCTCTCTCAAGCACTAAACCCAAATCTCTCAATCTCTTTAAACCACCAAAGTCCAATATCTTTATATCTTTTTAAACCCCTAACCACCAATCTCTCTCTAAATCCCTAAGCTCCAATCTCTCTCTCTCTCTAAATCCCTAAGCCCCAATATATATATATATCTCTAAACCCCTAACCACTAATATATCTCTCTCTCTAAACCCATATGCTCCAATCTCTCTCTCTCTCTCTCTCTCTCTCTTAAATATCCTAACATCCAATCCACCTTTATCTCTCCAAACACTTAACCCATAATCTCTCTCTTTTTATATCTCTCTCTATACCCCTAACCCCAATTTCTCTCTCTCTCTCTAAATGTCTATCCCCAATGTCTCTCTCTCTAAACCTCTATTCCCAAATCGCTCTCTCTCTCTCTCTCTCTCTAGACCCCAAACCACCAATCTCTCAATTGGACTCTCTCTTTAAAACTGCAACCTCTATATCTCTCTCTAAATACATAACCACCAATTTCTCTCTCTCTCTAAACCCCTAAACTTCAATAACTATCTCTCTATAAACCCCTAACCACGAATATCTATCCTTCCCTCCCGATTTTTCTCTAAACCCCTAACCTCCATTCTCTCTCTCTCTCTCTCTCTCTCTCTCTCTCTTTCTAAACCTGTCACCCCCAATAATTCTATTTCTCTCTCTCTCTCTCCCAAAACCCCTAACCCCCAATCTCTCTCTCTCTCTCTCTCTCAAACCCTAACCTCCAATGTCACTCTCTTTGTATAAAAAACTAACTCCCAATCTCTCTCTCTCTTTGTAAACACCTAACCCCCAATCTCTCTCTCTCTCTTTCTCTCTCTCTCTCTCTCTCAAACACTATCCACCAATATATCTATTTCTTTCTCTCTCTCTATCTATTTCAACCCCTAAGATCCAATCTCTCTCTCTCTCTCTCTCTCTCTAAGACCCTAACCACCAATCTCTCTCTCTCTCTCTAAACACCTAAACACATATGCTCCAATCTCTCTCTCTCTCTCTAAACACCTAAGCTCCAATCTCTCTCTTTCTCTCTCTGAATCCCTAACCCCTAGTCTATCTCCATCTCTCACTCTCTAATCCATTCCCCCAATCTCTCTCTCTCTCTCTCTTTGTAAACTTATAACCACCAATCTCTCTCTCTCTCTAAAGCCCAAAACCCCAATATATCTTACTCTAAACCAATAACCCCCAATCTGTCTATTTCTATCCCTCTCTATAAACCCCTAACCCCCAATATAGCTCTCTCTCTAAATACCTAACCCCCAATCTCTATATTTCTCTCTCTCCTTAGACCCTTAACCACCAATCTCTCTCTCTCTCTCTCTCTCTACCTAAACCCCTAACCTCCAATCTCTCTCTCTCTAAACACCAAAACCCCAAAATCTATCTCTCTTAACGCTTAACCCCCAATATTTCTATGTTTCTCCCAAAAACCCTAACCACCAATTGCTTTCCCTCTCTCTCTCTCTAATCCCCTAACCACTAATATTTATCTATCTCTCCCTCTCTCTCTAAACCCATAAGCTCTAATCTCTCTCTCTCTAAACCCATAACCTACCATCTCTCTCTTTCTATCTCACTCTCTCAAACACTAACTTCCAATCTCTCTCTCTCTCTCTCTTTGAATCCCTAACCCCTAGTCTATCTTCATCTCTCACTCTCTAATCCATTAACCCCCAATCTATGTGTGTGTGTGTGTGTGTCTGTAAACTTCTAGCCACCAATCTCTCTCTCTCTCTGAAGCCCAAAACCCTAATATATCTCTCTCTCTAAATACCTAACCCCCAATCTCTATATTTCTCTCTCTCCTTAGACACTTAACCACCAATCTCTCTCTCTCTCTCTCTCTACCTAAACCCCTAACCTCCATTCTCTCTCTCTCTAAACACCAAAACCCCAAAATCTCTCTCTCTAAACGCTTAACCCCCAATATTTCTATGTTTCTCCCAAAAAACCTAACCACCAATTGCTTTCCCTCTCTCTCTCTCTCTAATCCCCTAACCACTAATATTTATCTATCTCTCCCTCTCTCTCTAAACCCCTAAGCTCGAATCTCTCTCTCTAAACCCATAACCTGCCATCTCTCTCTTTCTATCTCACTCTCTCAACCACTAACTTCCAATCTATGTGTGTGTGTGTATGTGTGTCTATATATATATATATACCCATAACCCTCAATTTGTCTCTTTCTATATCTCTCTCTTGTTGGTTGTGGAGCCAGATCTTCCAGTCTCATAGATGATATTGTCTCAGCCGTGCACCCCAGAGGACTGTACACTCATTTGTCGATAGTTTTTGGGCCCATGGTTTTGGGTAACCCGTGGTATTTTCCCATTGTATCTCCCTTATGAAAGAAAGACATTGTAATACGGCTAGGATTGATGTATTAGGTTTTATGCATTGTAAATATCTCTGAGATCAAAGAAGAGAGACTATGAGACAGTGAAGAGGAAGTGCAGCAGTTGTGTTGCAGGTTGTATCCCTTCACTTTGCTAGACGGAATAATAATAAGGACTGACAACTTCAGTGTGGACGTAGCCCAAGTTGGGGTGAACCACAATATATTTGTGTCTCTCTTGTAATGTGTGTGTGATTATATTTGCATTTATGTTTATTGTTATTGCTATGCGATCATATTTTTCTAACACCACTCAACCACTAAATTCCAATCTCTCTCTCTCTCTATATATATATATATAACCCTCAATCTCTATCTCTTTCTCTCTCTAGACCACTAACCACATATCTCTCCCTGTCTCTCTCTGAACCCCTAACCTCCATTCCCTCTCTCTCTCAAAAAACACCTAACCCTCACTCTTTCTCTCTAAACACCTAAAACACAATCTCTCTCTCTCTCTCTCTAAATGCTTAGCTCCCATTCTCTCCCTTTTTCACCCTAAAGCCTCAACCACAAATTTTTATCCCTCTCCCTCTCTCTCTCACACACTTTAAACCCCTAGCCTCCATTCTCTTTATCTCTCTCTCTGAACCCCTAACTCCTAATATCCCTCTCACTATGTGTGTCTAAACACCTATCTGTCAATCTCTCTCCTAGTAAACCCATAACCTCCAATCTCTCTCTATTTCTCTCTAAACAACCAACCACCAATCTCTCTCTTTATCTCTAAACAATCAGCCACCAATATCTCTCTTTCTATCTATCTATCTCTATGTCAACCCCTAATCTCAAATCTCTCTTTCTCTCTCTAATCCCATAACCACCAATCTCTCTCTCTCTCTCTCTCTCTCTCTCTATCTCAACCCCTAAACCCTAATCTATTGCCATCTCTCACTCTCTGATCCCCTAATCCCCAACCACTCTCTCCCAACCCCTAAAACCCAATCTCTCCCTCTCTCTCTCTCTCTCTCTCTCTCTCTCTAAACTCTTAACCCCCAATCTCTACCTCTCTCTAAACTCAAAATGCTCAATCTATTTATTTTTATCTCTCTCTCTCTCTCTCTCTATAAACCCCTAATCTAAAATCTCTCTCTCTCTCACTAAACCCCTAACCCCCAATCTTTGTCTCTTTCTCTAAACCCCTAAAACCCAATCCCCCCCAACTCTCTCTCTCTCTCTCTCTCTCTCTTTGACAATTTCTCTAAGATGCTAACCATTAATCCCTATCTATACCCTTGAGCTTCAATCTAAACCCCTAAACCCTAATCTATTTCCATCTCTCTCTCTCTGATCCCCTAATCCCTGATCACTCTCTCCCAACCCCTAAAACCCAATCTCTCTCTCTCTCTCTTTGCCTCTCTCTAAACTCAAAATGCTCAATCTATTTATTTTTATCTCTCTCTCTCTCTCTATATATATAAACCCCTAATCTAAAATCTCTGTCTCTCTCACTAAACCCCTAACCCCCAATCTTTGTCTCTTTCTCTAAACCCCTAAAACCCAATCCCCCCCAACTCTCTCTCTCTCTCTCTCTCTCTCTAAACCACTAACCCCCAAGCTCTCTCTCGTTCTCTAAAACCCTAACCCCTAATCCCCCCCTGTTTCTCTCTCTTTGACTATGTCTCGAAGGCCCTAAGCACCAATCTCGATCTAAACCCATGATCTCCAATCAATCTATATGTTTCTCTCTCTCTCTCTCTAAACCCCTAACCACCAATCTCTTTCCTTCTCTTTCTCTATAAACCCCTAAGCTCCAGTCTCTCTCTCTCTCTAAACTCATGACCCCCAATCTCTCTCTATCTATCTATCTACACCCCTAACCCCCAATATCTCTCCATATCCCTGAAACCCTATCCTCCAGACTCTCTCTCTCTCTCTCTCTCTAAACCCCTATGCCCCAATATCTCTCTTTCTATGTCTCTTTATAAACCCATAACCTTCATTCTCTCTCTCTCTCTAAAACCTTAATCCCATTCTCTCTCTCTCTCTAAACCCTTAACACCAAGTCTCTCTATTTCCAAAACCCTAACACTGAATCTATCTATCTCTCTCTCTCTCTAAATCCCTAACCTCCAATGTTTCCCTCTCTCTCTCTCTAAACCCATAACCTCCAATGTTTCCCTCTCTCTTTCTAAACTCCTAACTCTCTCTCTCTCTCTCTCCAAACTCCTAAACACCAATCTCTCTTGAAACACCTATGCTCATATCTCTCTCTCCCTCTTTCTCTAACTTTACTCTCTTTTTCTCTCTAAGACACTAGCCCCCAATCTATCTCTCTCTCTTTGAAATCCTAACCCCCAATCACTCTCTCTGAAACCCTAACCACCAATCTTTCTCTCTCTCTCTCTCTCTCAGAACACCTAACACCCAATCTCACTCTCCATCTCTAAACCCATAACCCCTAATCTCTCTCTCTCTAAACCCCTAACCCTAATCTTTGTCTTTCTATCTCTCTCTCTAAACCCTTAAGCCCTAATATATCTTAAAATAACATGAGAGGAACTATGTAACACATGATCTAGAAATTGCTTCCATTATCGATGCTCTAGAAATGTGGAGGTGATATCTAATGGGAAAAAAATTGCTTCCATTATCCTGCTTGGAGTTTGGAGAGACTTATTATGGTGTATTCCATGTTGATTTTGAGGGGAGGTTTTCTTCCCAAGTGGTTAATTTCCTTCTTTCATCACATGCATGGACTAATAATTTTTTGTAAAGGGTGACCATAGGACACAAGGCCCTAATCAAATTTTACTCACTCTAAGTCAGGCTTAAGGGGGGCTGTTAGAATATTAAAAAACGCATCTAGACTTAGGATATAAAGTATTATTCATTTTTTATACTTTCCTAGGTGTTCGAACACATATTTCATTAAATTTGTAATTAAAGAGTGGATCTAGAATTCCAAAATAACTAAAACACTCACATTTGGTGATGTCCTTGGAATAAAATGTTTCCAATTTTAATGAAATATGTGTTTTCGACTACGTAGTTAGCCACATATTTCCTTTTTAGGCTCACACTTGTCATCATTTTCCACAAGTGCACCCTCAGATATATTCTAGTAGATTCTATATGCTTTTTATGACAGTCCTGAAATGTAAGAGTGCTTTCCTGCTTTTACACATATTTGTCCTGCTTTTTCTTCTTTTCAGTGGATAACGATAAAGTTAGGTGCCTTTATGGACTTGGAAAGCTGTTTAGTTTTTTTGGCCAACACATCTTCCATATTTTTCTCTCCAAAATATATCATATTACTACTTTTTCATCACTCATTAGATGCCATATCTGATTTAGCTTATTCGAGGTCCTTGATTGAGTTGGAAAGTGATATTGCCACGGTTTTTTTGCTTTTAGCAAGCCTACCTTTTGTGAGATTTTCAAATTTTCCTCGAAGGCATTCGAATTCTCTCTTGCGGATGAATTATATATTGTAATCTTATTGATGAATAATTTAGAGTGGAATTTTATTTCAATTGAGTTCTCTCTCTTATGTTTTTGCTTCAATATTTCTTCTTATTTCTGCAAATCTTTGTGTAAATTCTTAGTACATTTATTTTGCATGCTTATGATGAAATTTTAAAAATTATATGGTTCTATTCGTCATTGTTTTTATTGTTTGTGTTAGTAAACCATGAGAAGAATCAACCTGTAAGCATTGGATATGCTACAAACGGTGTCTTCATTTACAAATGGTCTTAGGTTTTTATGAGAACAACATTCCCCAACCAAGTTGGCAGTGGAAAGTTATGAGTAGTCACATCCATCAACAATGTTACTATAGGTGTGGGAGTAGGCATGGGTGTAGTAGGTTTTTGAAATTTAGGATATCCGGATTTGCTAAATTATGTGTTTCAAATATATTTAGAGGGAATTTTTTATATAAATTGTACGCTCAAGGGATTCCCAAAAGGATCTAGGGCTACTAAGAGTGATATGGTTGTCGACTAGATCCAAGTGTTGATGAAGCACTGGATTTATAAGGTAATTTTTCCATAAGCTCAAAAAAACTCAGGCATAAATTATATGAATCAACCAATAAGTAAACACAATATGCAAACTTGTTAGCTATATGTGGTAAGTTTTATAAGTATGATTTCTTGACATTTGTCTATATTTTTTGTTCCAGTCAAATCTCTCGACACATGGCCATCTTATAGCTAGAAATCATTCTGAATTGTTGTCATGCCTCAAGATAACAACTATGTTGGCTTTGGCAATTATTGTTTTTAAAATTTTATGCCACTTTGGAGGCCAATTTCAATTGCTATGGGTTATCTAGAGGTTGCTATCATAATTTTATAGAAAATTATCTATGCATTGTTTCAACAATTGACATCAACCTATTCTATTGTTGTATGATGTTTAGAAGAGTTATGTTGTACTCAGGATATGACATAACTGGATTGGAGATATGATCATATGTTCTAATGAACATATTTTTTGGTGTTAGTATTTTATTTATGCAACTTTGACCTCTTTGAATGTATGATTGTGTTTGTATGTTTCATTGATGTTTTTGTATAGTTTAAGATCCAAAACCCATTTAAGAAGCCATAGACAAAAAACCTAAAGGAAACTCTAAAATTGCAAGCGATGAATGTTCTGAAGAAATAAAAGTAAGATCATTGTAGTAAAGGAGGTATTAATATATTAGACCTCATCCCTCAACATTTTACAAACAAGGGAAGAATTTATTATGTGTATGCTTTTGCTTGCTCATAGGTCAATGCAAGGCAAATTGGAGTGTGGATGATTGTGATTGTTGAAAGTGAAGACCTTGATGATTGATGACATAACATGATTTTGAACTTGAACTTAGACATGAACCTATTCCATAGGCCAATTCATACCATCTTAGTCATAGATAATTTTGTTGCAAAAGAGTTATTTGTCATGTATAGAAAATTTGCATAAAAGTGCAACAAAATGGGTGGTGTATGGAACACCTTATCACTATAGGTACAAATTTCTTTGTCCTTGACAAGATAGGACAATATTCTTTCTTACAACAAATTTTCTAAAGCCCAACACTATTGGCAATGTAGGTCTCTCCATCGATCTTGGATGTTAGAAGAGATTCTCTGAGGGGCACTAAACCTCCCGTAGGATAGTCCATCTTGGCCCTCTTAGCTCAAATCATTATTTATTAAGCATCATCAAGCTCATAATTGGTTTTTTCATGGAATTTGAATTCAATCTCCACCTTTGATCATCCATGGTCATCCTCTAACCATCAATTAATGAATTATTAAGGTACAATGCTATAATATTGCTTTAACACCCCCTATAAGCTAGAATTAGTGGAATATAAAAAATAAGGCCTTGGAAACTAAGGCTCAAGTGACCTTTTACAACATAAAATTTATTTGTCCACGTAACCAAGGAAATAAGGAAAACCACATGGGAAATAAAACCTCCCCTTTAAAATGGACATGAATCACACAAAAATTAAACTTCTCCAAAAATCAAGTAGGCGTGAACTTGATTATATGTCTAGAGGAACCTTCTTCTTTGGAAGAAGAGATTGTTGCTCAACTAGATCAGAAACATGGACAACTGCATGATGGAGAATTTAGCAATGTAGAACAAATCCAATAAACTGATGTGAGAGAAGAAGTGACTACTCATTATACTTGAACTTCAGACTAAAATCAGATCCAAATGAGTCTTTAGATTCTTGTGCCCCAAAAAATTTGAACCAAAAGTGGAGAAATCAACATCAAGCAAAACTGAAATTTCTTGAAACTTTGAACCCAAAACTATTATGGAAGCTCCAAGAATGATAAAAAATAGTTCCAAATGATATTTGGACTTGAAATCTGAACTAAAATCAGATCCAAAACATGTATGATCAGTTCCAAGTGAGAGTAACAAAGGTTCAATATATGCCAATACAATGGCAATGTCTCCTTCTTCAATAAAATTGTGAGAAAATGTGCTAGTCACCATAGAGGAATAGGTAGAAGGGTTTGGATCAGAATTGGTGAGTTAATTTGTAGACATATAACACTTTGAGGCAGCCTTCAAATAATCCAAAATATTAGAAAATTTTTCACCATCATCTAGTGAATTATGCAAAGGATCTTCAACAACTAGCTTATCATCCTCAAAATCAGCATTTGAAGAATTATTGGAGAACAATGAATGTAGTGATAGTTCGTATTCAACTATGGCTTCTCCATTTGTTGTATCTTCATCATTTGCAGCAACATCTTGTGCAATAGATGATGTATCTTAACATTCTAATTCATAGCATGTAGAGGAAGCATTCGAATCAAAGAGATCTATAACAACACGAACTTGTGTTGAATATTTTTCCATTCGCTCTTCATGCACAACTTCATCAAAGAGAGTAGAGTCTGAACCATAAGGAGGGAGAGCACATGTAAAGGTGTCCATAAGATCACTCAATGCACCATTCTTCTGCTTATCAAGAGCCTGGTCCAAGTTGGACCATAGCTCGAATGGATAATCTGCAGAACCAATCAAGTAGTGCATGCATGGAGACATGGTTAGACACATAGCTCCGAATGCTCTGTCACAATCATTTAGACAATCATTTTGCTCTTCATAAGATTCTGGTTCATTCTCAGCACCAACGTAAAAATCATAGAGACCTTGTCTCTTGATGTATGCACACATTTTAGGCTTCCATTTTGCATAATTGAATGGAGTAAGAAGAGGAACTTTCAAATCCATGTAGAAGCTGTTGTACCTGCAATAACAAACTCTCAACACTCAGGAGGGGATCTACACTAATAGAGTCGAACCCTGTTTGATAGTAGGTACATTCAGAAGAGAATTACACCCTTGATAGACTCTAATGGATTTATACAATGGCTTCAATGAAATGGTTCTAGGGACTTCTGTGGTTTCTCCGCTGCTTCTGGAACACCACTAAAAAAATCTATTGGTTCGAATAGTAGCTCCAAGAGCTCTGATACCATGTAAAATATCTATCACAGTAGGATCTAGCTACTATAGGTACCTCACAATTGAAATATTTAACTTATTATGCAAGAAACAAGTGCAAGTAAATTTCTGGAAAACAAATGATAAAAAACCAGGCATAAATGATCAAATATCAACACAAATGATCAAATATCAGATTTTATTAACTGTCCAATGTTACAATGATTTTGGATCATCCTTATATAGAAATAGGAAGAAATAGGATGCACTTGGAGTGTCTACACTTAGATAGCTTAGATTGAGCCACAATCCCCCCTAGGTTGACCAAATGGTTCCCAAATATCCCAAACAGGTACAAGATGACCATGTGGACATTGGGTGAGCATGGAAAGTCATAATGAGGTTCACACATGTGGGGGATAAGGTTGGGTGGAAGTTAGGTAGGCTAGGTTAGGCAAAAATAGCCAAAAGAGGGGAAAATGACTAGGTTTAATGCATGTGCACCTATGGTCAAACCCTGATCCATAAAACAAGGAAGGAAGGCACCTTAGGCATGCTGGTGGTAATAAATGCATGTGAGAGAGTGCCCAACAGTTAGTTTGACCACCCTTGGCCCATACTTTCGCCCATACATTGTTATCTAGTTCACACTTGCCCAAATAAGTTCTAGCCAACTTATAATAACCTTGTTCACACCTAGGGATGTAATTATTAACCAGTTTAGCACCTAATAACCATCAATTAATTAATTATTAAGGTACTAAGGTATAATATTTCTCTAACACTTTCAGTTGTTAATGAAATATAATTTTTTATGAACAATTTAATACATGAAACACAAGAAAATTCACTGACAGAAATTTTAGGACAGTCACACACAGAAAATTTTAGACAGTAGTTTTGGAAAAATTGCCCATGAGAAACCCACAAGGGGAAAACCTGTTTGAGAGAGGGTTCTTTTTACTTCTTCAACAAAATAAAATGCAATAGTGGAATTACAACTTATCTCAACCGAAAAACCCAGAATTCTGTCTCGAAATTCGTGCCAAACCAGTAGTGTACGGATTGTTTAAATTTGATTGTATAAACCTGGAATTGTGTGCCCATACATTTATTTCCTTCTTAGAAATCGTGCCAACAAAAAAACATAATTAAATATGCCCTCGAAGATCATTCCCAATTCATACCTCGATTTGCATGTCACTATACGAACTATACAGAATGTATGGATTTCATCCCCTGCCTCAAAATTCGTGACACTGCCTAGAAATGTATGCCATTGTTTTTCTTCTCGAAAAACATGCCCAGAACTACTGTACGGACCTGGTGTATGGATTCTTGGAATTCGTTCTCGTGTGGTGTTTCTCTCTCCTACGATTTTCTTCTCTTCCTCTCAAGAAGTCAAATTGCTCTCTTCTCTCTCAAAACTCATGAAAGAAAAAAATTAAAATCGTGAAAATCCTTTCCCTTGCCTTTTTTTTTGGATGTTGGAGTGAGTGAAGATACATTTACTCCAAGGGTCCACATTGACTTAGATGGATGTATGATATTAAAATCTAATTCAATTCTCTCCAAAATTAATTTCACTCACTTTACTTAAATTTATCAAAAAGTCACTTTAATCTCTAAAGTGGAATTAAATGCTCATCTCAAGTCATTTAATGCAAGGGTCATGTTATTTTCCCCTTTTTTGTGACTTAGGATCATTTTCACTAGGGGAACACTTTCCTAGGTACAAAATCAATATTTCCCACCACTCTAAAGAATTCAATGCTACATTATTTCATGGGTTTGGGGGGCGACATAATAAAGGCTTGGGATGAGATGAGAAGGGAATTCCTTCAAAAGTATCACGAATATTGTAAGGCAATGGAGCTAAGAGAGGAAATATTTCGAATGAAACAAGCAGAAGATGAGATCCTAGAGGGTTATCTTGAATGATTTAAATATAACCTCTAGCATCCCAAACAACATAAGCTAGACCAAGAGATTGTAACAATCATCTTTCTTAGAGGTATTTAAGAAGAATCCATGAATGTGATTAATTTAATGGGGGATAGGGATGTTTATTGACTTCCCCTTGATAAAATTAGTGAGTTATGTATGAAATACTCAAGGGAACATACAAGATCAGGTAAGGGACTTCAAGACCCTCTCCCTACAAATCTCAAGAGTGCATCAGATGTGGTCACTAGAACATAATTGGGTAACATTTTGGAAAGTTTTAAGACTAGTATTCTTGGCACCCTGAGTATGCTTCTATATGCCTTTCAGGCTAGGAAAAATTAGGGTAAAGAGAATGCATCTTGGGCTATATTTTGTTCTAAGTGCTATAAAAAGAGTCCATTGAAGGAGTATCCTCTAAATAAGATTTATGTTTGTGGTATTTGTGTAGATAATCATTCTAGGATCAGTTCCATTAGCTTCCTGGATTAAAAGCAGTGTACCAATGGGGTGAGGATGCCACAAAGCAATTATATGCATTAGCACCTAAAAATCCATGACAACCATGTTTGTCAGGTATTCCTACTGATCCTACTGTTTCAAATTCCTCATACTTTCCAGGACAAAAACATACTTGGAATCAAACAGCCCCTTGGAAAGCATGGCCCCAACATCCAACTCAAACTCATCCTTGGAAACAATGTTGGAGAGGTCCTAGATTTGGGACATTTCCTCCATATCCTTACCCCACGCAACACCAATCTCCTATGAAGTGTCAACATTTTTCTTTCCCTCAGCCACATCAATAGTATCCACCTCAACCATATGTGAAAATTCCTACACAATCTCAACCACCAGCCATGCAATCTCAACAGCTTCAACTTCCTACCTCGTATCCCGGTAGGCAACATCAGCACCATGTCCAATGACTATCTAACCCAAATAGTAAACCAACTTAGCATGTTCTTAAATTTGAGTTGCATCCCTTCCTAACATACACAATTCATAACCTATTATCATTGAGGAAGAAGAATAAGGACTGATTCCTCATATAGTCATCAATAATGAACCCCTAGTTGTAAGAAAACAAGCAATCACTTTACTAGAGAAACCATCTGCTTTGGGAGAACCACCCTATCTAGAAAGATTCAAGTAAAAAATATAGTGGTTTCTCCTGAATATGATCTACTTATTGAACTTAAAAATGTATGCATTAAAATTCCCTTACTTCAAGATTTAAAGGATATACCAATTTATGCTAAGACAATGAAGGAATTATGTGTAAAACAACTAGGTAGGAAAATAAAACACCCACATACCATCCATTTTTTTGGAGAGACTGCTGACATGATAAGTGGTAGGAACCCCATTAAGAAATATTTAGATCTTGGGGACCCTGTTGTCTCCATGAAAATTAATGGGATCTGTCTCCCTAAAATCTTGATTGACCTTCGAGTAACAATTAACATTATGAACGTAGGAACTATGAAATGGTTGAATTTGACCAACATACACACGACTCCTACAAATTTTGATCTTGCTGACCGTTCCAAGATCAAACCAGAAGAAATCCTAGAAGACGTGATAGTAGCCTTGGATTCATTGACATACCCAGTAGAATTTATGGTCTTGCAACTCAAGGCTTCCTCAAGAGGTCATCCTGTTATTCTTGGAAGGACTTGGCTTGCCATTGCTAATCCATTTATAGGATGCAGATCTAGTAACATGATCATTTCTCAAGGGGATGTAGTCAAACAAATAACCTTATTCCCACAAGAAAGGCCCCTAGTAGAAACATAATATATTCCATGGATACATAATTCAGGCAGCAATGAAGATGTGATTCAACCCATTTGGACCATTGATCAGGTAATAAAATATCGAGAAAGGACATAAGACAATCATGTTTGTACTTTACTTTGTGAATCTGATTTTTCGTAGTCAACTGATTTGTTTTCAATTCCTTTAAATCAGATTATGAGAGTTTACATATAAGAAACAATTTATTTGATGACATTGTCCTCATTTTTCAATGCATCTACCATGCAAGAAGAAAATTTGTTACATCATTCTGATGGAGATTCAACTAGGTAAATTCTTGCATGTTAACAACAAATTGTCTGATCTCCAACAAGGAAAATTGATTCAAGTATTATGTAAGAACTCTAATGTCTTTGGTTGGGATTACCATGATATGAAGGGAATTGATCCTAAAATGTGTTCACATCATACTTATACACAAAACGATTCCCGACCTGTTAGGAAACCTCAACGAAGAACGAACCTAGCCCTCAAGGAAATGGTTAAAGAAGAATTGCAAAAACTGTTTGATGCCAATTTTATCTATCCTATATCTAATAGTAAGTGGGTTTCACCTTTAGTTGTAGTCCCCAAAAATAATGGAAAATGGAATATATGCATATATTATAGAGAATTGAACAAGGCTACCATGAAAGACTATTTCCCTCTACCCTTCATTGATCAAGTCTTAGATACCTTAGATATAAGGAAATATTTCTCATTCTTAGATGGGTTTAGCGGGTATAATTAGATCCAAATATCACCAGAATATCATGAGAAAACCACATTATTTTTCCCATGGGGAACCTTTTCTTACCGTGTTATTTCCTTTGGCTTGTGTAACTCTCCCACAACCTTTCAAAGGGAAGTATTAGGAATATTTTAAGACCTTATCTACAATTGTGTAGAGGTGTACATGGATGATTTCACTGTCTATGGAAATACATTTGAAGAAGACTTGGAAAATATTGAAAAAGTATTTATTAGATGCCAAGAGGAAAACCTTGCTTTGAGTAATGAGAAGTGCAAAATGTTGTTAAATATGAGAGTAGTTTTAGGACATGTTATATCTGTTGTAGGGATCAAGGTAAACTATGCTAAAATTGAAATCCTTACAAAACTACCAGTCCCCAAAACTTAGAAGAAGGTGAGAAGTTTCCTTGGCCATGCTATGTACTACAGGTGATTCATTGAGAAATTCACTTAGATTGTTGGACCTCTGTTCAAACTGTTGTCTAAAGATGTTATTTTTCTCTAGGATGCTAGTTGTCAGTGTGCTTTTGAAACTTTGAAAAACAAGCTTTCTGCTAACCTTGTACTAAGGGGGGCTGATTGGTCCCTTCCGTTTCACATATCTACGAATGCCTCATACTTTTCTTTAGTGGCTGTCATTGAATAGAAAGAAAATCAGATTCATTATTCCATTTATTAGATTAGTAAAAACCTTGCACCTACTAAACTAAATTACATAGTCATGGAAAAATAATATTTGGCAGTGGTGTATGCTATTAATAAATTCAAGCATTATATTATGGGTTATGAAGTCTATATTCACACTGATCATTCTATTATATGATACTTGATGAATAAACCAGTCACAAATGGAAAATTAAACGATGGATTTTGTTGCTATAGGAATTCAACATTACAATTGTGGATAGACCATGTAAGGAAAACTTAGTCGTTGATTTCCTTTACAAATTGCAAAGTGAAGGTAATGTCGATCCACCAATAAGGTTCTAGAATCTATTATAACAAATACAGTACAGTCACATCACAGGGATTGGGTGGACCAGCTGCCAGAGGCATTGTGGGATTGGAAAACTACTTCGAAGAACACTACGAGATTCACCCCATATGAATTGGTGTAGGGAAAACAAATCTTAATCCCTATATAGTTCCAAATTAAGACTTTCAAAACTGCAACATAGCTTGGGATGGACTTGACAACACAACATTAGAAAATATTGCAACTGAATTAATTGGATGAGATTACAAAGGATGTTGTTCAAAAGACTACTATGGTTTAGAAACAAAGGAAAAATTTCCACAATAAATTGATTAAGAAAAAGCAGTTCCAACATGGTAATTGGGCACTTCTCTTCGATTCAAAATTTAAAAATTTTAAAGGGAAATTGACCACTCATTGTCTGGGTCCTACGAAATAGACACCATCTTCTAAAATGGTTCCATTCGGATTAAAACCATTCATGAAGATCATAATTCTTTTCTGGTAAATGGACACATGATGAAAGTGCGCCATAAGCTGATATTAGAAGAAGAATTCATTTCAAGTGTGCTTCAATAGAATGAGATGGAAGTGATAAGTAAGGGAGGTAATATTCCTACCTCTGTTCCCTCTCTTTAAATTTTAATAATGGTTTGAATAAAACTAACAAAAACATTAAAAATCCATAAAAATGAGAAAAACATAAAAACATAAAATTTTCTTTGTAACTAATAAACTTGAACTTACTTTGTTCCTTCTGATGCTCATTAAACCATGAGAAGTATGTATACTAAGTGATAATTCATC
Source organism: Larix kaempferi (assembly GCA_027924585.1). Lineage (NCBI taxonomy): Eukaryota > Viridiplantae > Streptophyta > Pinopsida > Pinales > Pinaceae > Larix > Larix kaempferi. The sequence goes on from BSBM01001004.1 coordinate 117,582, forward strand.
TCTTTATCTAGCCTTAGTGGACTACTTATGGAAAACGAACCGTGTCGAGCTTACTATTAAATCTATGTCATGCTTGGTTATCAACCATGACAAAGATACCCCCTAGATTTTTCTTAATTATTTTTAGACTCCTTAAAATTGAAATATCAGCAAGCATTGATTGGCCTGGGCTTGGGAAAAATCCATCGGGTAGTAGAATCTTATTAGTCTTTTTACTAATGAGGTTCCTAGTTCAATTAATGTTTTTCTTTCAATACAATTTATGTTCTTTCTCATGTTGGATTGATGAAGGATTCAGCAAGGCCTTGCATTCAACAGTATTGACCCATTGACTATATCACATCATCTAAGTTTTGAGACTAGAGTTGATATGATATCTTAAGGTTTGTATGCATCAATGACAAATTATCTAACCAACAATAGCGGGGATTCATTAATTCCTCCTGACTGTTGGATCCTGTCAGGGGTTCAATGTTAGTTCATCTATTAACATATGTCGGTATGAATTAGGCATGCTTTGGTTCCCATTTACATTAATGGTGGTGGACCTTGCATTGGTTAACAACATTCATTAAGGGATGGTAATCCAATGAATCCCTTTCACATTAGACACCAACTCATTTTATTCGTGTGCAAGGAGATTGTAAAGAGAGAATAACGAGATGATAAACTCATAGATCTTATAGCAAAATTACAGTCTTGTTAGTATAAAAATGGAAGCATAAACGAATTGAGTCCTAGTAGCTTTCAGGGTACATCCGGGTGGAATTATCAAAATTTCAAGGCTTGTAGTAGCAACAAAACAATATAATGAAATCTAAATGAAGGAATATGTTGGCCATATGATAGTTTCAACACACATCTAATTTGTAGGAAGAATCTTGTTCTAGTAAAGTAGCACAAGGTAAAGCCGAATGAAGAGATTACGGGACGATCTTGTTCTAGTAGCATGACACCATATTCTTTGGGCTCAATGGACAATTGGAATACCTTCTTTCGGTGACGCGATGTCATTCCTTCAGCCTTGTGGGACTACTGTAATATATTCTTCTAGTAGCATGCCTCATTGCATATCAGAATGAGACACTACCAGAATGACCATGCACATTGACCTTCCAATCCTTGTTGAGATTTCCTATTAATGAATGAACATTTTCCCAGTAATGTTAATGATGTCAAATGTAGGAAAAATACACCATTTTCCTAAGTACAGACCACTGGATGGAAAATTGATTTAATTTGGCTCCTCATAGAAATGGTTCGACAACAATGAAAGGTTGACCAACTTGTAGGGGGTCATACATTCGCATAATTTGAAACAACATATAATAGGATAGGGATAATCATAAATTTTATCTTTGATAAGTGGTCCATCATAAGAAAAAGAGGAAAATATGAGATGTATCAATGATGGGATAAACACGTCACATAAAATGGAGAAAGTACGACTCAACCTTAGAATATTATGACCTTCCAACTCGAATCCTATGGAAACACCATCATCAAATGCTAATTTATGACCTCTCCATCCCTCTGCCCCCCTCTCTCTCTCTCTCTCTCGCTCTCTCTCTCTCTCTCTCTCTTCTAACTCTAACTCTCAATATCACTCTCACTCTCTCTCACTTTCACTCTCACTCTCACTCTCTATCACATTCACTCTGACTCTCTCTCACTCTCACTATCTCTCTCCCTCTCCCCCCTACCTCTCTCCCTCTCCCTCTCCCCCTCCCCCTATCCCTCCATATCCCTCTCTCCCTCTCCCCATCCCTCTCCCTCTCCCTATCTCTCTCCATCCCTCAATTGCACTCCCCCATCTCTCTCTGAATCACTCACTCTCCCTTTCTTCCCCTATCCATATCACTCTCTCCCTCCGTGTCCACATCCATCTCCCTCTTTCACTCTCCCCATCCCTTTCCCTCTCCCTCCCTCTACCCCCCCCTCTTTCTTGCTAACTATAACTCTCAATCTCACTCTCTCTCTCTCTCTCACTCTCACTCTCACTCTCATTGTCACTCTCTTTCTCACACTCACTCTCTCTCTCTCTCACACATACTCTCACTCTCACTCTCACTCTCCCTCTCCCCTCCCTCTCCCTCTCCCTCTCCCTCTCTCCTCTCCCCCTCCATCCTCCTATCTCTCCCCTCTAGTACCCCTTACCCTCCATGTTCACTTTCTTCTCTCTCTCCTTATCCCCCTGTCTCTCTCCCTCTCTCCATCCCTCTATGCCCCCCCCACCCTCTCTCACTCACCCCCCCTCCCCAATATATGTCTTTTTGTCTCCCCCCCCCTCTCTCTCTCTCTTCAACTCCTTCTCCCTCTCCCTCACCATATCCGCCTTTCTCTCTCCCTCACGCTCTCCCCCTGTCCTCCTCTCCCTGTCCCCCTCCCACTATCCATCCCTCACCCTCTCCACATGTCCTTCTCTCCCTCAAAATATCCCTCTCCCCCTACCACTACCCCTCCCTACCCTCCCCCCTCCCACCTTCTCCCTCTCTCCCCTTCAACCCCCCACATTCTCTCTAACTACCATCCTCCTCCCCAAACCCATAACGCATCTCTCTCTCTCTCCCACTCTCCCTATAACTCTAACCTTCCCCTTACCACTCCATATCGCTTTATCTCTCTCCCCATCCCTCTCCATCTCCCTCTCTCTCCCCATCCCTCAATCCCCCCCCTCTCTCTCTCAATCACTCACTATCCCTCTATCCCCATATCCCTCTCCCTATCTCCATCCCTATCCACCTCCCTCTCCCTATTTCCCTCTCCCCATCCCTCTCCCTCTCCCTCCCTCTACTCCCCCCCCTTCTCTCTCTCTCTTGCTAACTCTAACTCTCAATCTCACTCTCTCTCTCTCTCACTCACTCTCATTTTCATTGTCACTCTCACTCTCTATCACATTAAATTTGACTCTCTCTGAATTTCACTGTCTCTCTCCCTCTCCCCCCCCTCCCTCTCTCCATCTCCCTCTCCCCCCCCTCCCTCTCTCCATCTCCATCTCCCCCTCTCCCTATCTCTCTCCATCCCTCAATCGCACTCCCTCTCTCTCTATCAATCACTCACTCTCCCTATATTAACCTCTCCCTCTCACTCTCTCCCTCCCTATCCACATCCCTCTCCCTCTTTCACTCTCCCCATCCCTCTCCATCTCCCTCCCTCTACCCCCCCTCTCTCTCTTCCCAACTCTAACTCTCAATATAACTCTCTCTCTTTCACTTTCATTCTCTCTCTCACTCTAATTGTCACTCTCTCCCTCTCACTCTCTCTCTCTCTCACTCTATCTCTCTCTCTCTTTCTCTCTCTCTCTCGCCTTCCTCTCCCTCTCTCCTACCCCCCCCATCATCCTATTTCTCCCCTCCAATACCCCTTACCCTCCATGTTCGCTTCCTTCTTTCTCTCCCTCTCCCTGTCCCTCTGCCCCCCCTCTCTCCCCACTCTCTCCACCTGTCCTCCTCTCCCCCTCCCCCTCCCTCTACCCCACCCTCACTACCACTCTCCCTCACCCTATCCCCCTACCCCCCTATCCCCCTCCCACTACCTCTCCGTCCTCCTCTCCCTCTCCCCTCCCCCATCTCTCTCTTTCCAACTCTAACTCTCAATATCACTCTCTCTCTCTCTCTCTCTCCCCTCCCTCTCCCTCTCCCTATCCCTCTCTCCCAGCCCCCCATCCTCCTATTTATAATATCCAATACCCCTTACCCTCCATGTTCACTTCCTTCTATCTCTCCCTATCCCTCTGTCCCTCTCCCTATCCCTCTGCCCCCACTCTCTCCCTCTCCACATCCCTCTCCCTCTCCCTCTCCCTCTCCACATCCCTCTCCCTCTCCCACTCCCTCCCTATACCCCCTACCCCCCATCTCTCTCTCTCTCTCTCTCTCTCTCTCTCTCTCTCCCCCCCACCCTCTCCCCCTCTCCCTGAACCTCCCCCTCTCCATGAACCTCTCCCCCTCCCCCTCTCTCCCTCTCCATATCCCTCTCCCTCTCCCACTCCCTCCATCTACCCCCCATATCTCTCTATCTCCCTCCCCCCTACCCCCCTGTATCTCTCTCTCCCTCTCCCTCTCTCTCCCTCCTCTCCCTTTTGATAATGTATATGTAACTTAGGAATGTATTTCACATATATGTATATTGTATTCTTATAGAGATGTTATTATTCCTCTATACGGAAGTGTCGACATTTATATTGTAAGTGTCGTAACTTATACTTGATGGGTTATTAGACCACCCTATTGGGGGTCGGCCCAGTCAGCATTATATTATGTGGTTAAGTTAAGGCCGACCTAGTAAAGGTTATTAGGAAAGTCAAGTCAAGTATAAATAGAGTGCGGGAGGCACTCTATTTGATCATTCTATTCTCTCACACACTCTTTGGAGAGTGGCACACTTGTGGAAGAGGAGAAGCTACTGCTAGGAGATGTCTATCTCTTATGCTTGGGTTGTATCATTTCTCTATCTATCTCTGAGGAAGTTATTGGGTTTTTCACTTTTATGGTTTTCCCCAAGTAAACTCTATGTCTCTTGTGTGTTTGCATTATTGTGTCCATGATTGATATGTTGTACATGTTGTTCTCTCAGTTAAGATCCTAGATTAGATTGAAGTAAATTCTGAAAAACTAACATGGTATCAGAGCTAGCCTGAAAGAAGGCATGGTATGGCATGTATTGTTAAGATTTAATATGCTAAGATAGAAAATAGCAGCATTACATTCCATTTCACAATAATAGCATATACAGGATCACTGAAGAAACAACAAGCACAGCATAAACACAAGAGACACAGATTTATCCTGGGAAACCCTCATGGGGTAGAAAACCCAGTAAAGCTTCCTCAATATAGATGACCAGCAATATACAAAGATGCAAACCAAAGACATGATCTCCTCCTCCACCATAGCAGACCTCTCCTCCACAAGTATGCCTCTCTCTCAAGTGAGTGTGTGTATCAAATGAGGAACAAACCTCCTCTATTTATACACTACTCTAACATATCTTTTACACAAGTACACATAGGCTCGTATTTAACCAATGGGTTAAATACCCCACTACAATTGAATGGGCCGACCCCTCTAGGGTGGTCTAATAACCCTTTGACCCACATGACACATACAGGGCCGACCCCCACTAGGGAAGTCTAATAACCCGAGTTACCACATTCCGACGGAGGAATAAACATCTCCGGATATACAATAAGATCTTCACGGAGGAATGAAACATCTCCGGAATAATAAAGTACAAATATAATATTCTTTGAAGTTACAATATCTCAACACTCCCCCTTAACGAGAAGGATATTATAACAGCATCTGCACGAGCAAGGAGTCATCAACATCATACATGATACATCTATAAATCATTGGAAGCTTTCTCAACATCATCAGTAACTCAAGCAGTTACTGGAACATCTTCAATACTGGAACATCAACATCTTCAGTACTGAGTCTTTATCTTCTGCAGCACTCAAACAACTACAGCAACATCAACATCTGGATCCTCACGATCATCAACATCATCATCTCACGATCATCAGCATCGTCATCACACGATCATCAACATCGTCATCAGCATCACGATCATCAGCATCGTCATCACACGATCATCAGCATCGTCATCACACGATCATCAGCATCGTCATCACATGATCATCAGCATCGTCATCACACGATCATCAACATCGTCATCACATGATCATCAGCATCGTCATCACATGATCATCAGCATCGTCATCACATGATCATCACGATCGGCAGCATCGTCATCTAGATCATCACGATCAGCAGCATCATCATCTAGATCATCACGATCAACAACATCGTCATCTAGATCATCACGATCAACAACATCGTCATCTAGATCATCACGATCAACAACATCGTCATCTAGATCATCATGATCAACAACATCATCAATACAAGTATAAATATCATTAATACAAGTATCCTCATCAATACAAGTATACACATCATCAATACAAGTATCCTCATCAATACAAGTATACACATCATCAATACAAGTATCCTCATCAATACAAGTATACATATCATCAATACAAGTATCCTCATCAATACAAGTATACACAATAGCAGCATACCCTGCAACACACAAGATCCAATTACGGGATGATCAATCCCTCTCACTTTAGGACATAGGTCCAAGGATGATACAATCCTGATCCGCTTACGGGATGATCAGTCCCTCTTGGTTTAAGACAACTCTCATGTCTATGGATGATGCAATCCAGATCAACTTACAGGATGATCAATCCTTATCACTTTAATACACCTCACCATGTCTAGGGACGAGGCAATCCCAATCTAATTACAGGATGATTAGTCCTTATCACTTTAAGACATCTCACAATGTCTAGGGACGAGGCAATCCCAATCTATTTACAGGATGATTAGTCCTTATCACTTTAAGACATCTCACCATGTCTAGGGACAAGGCAATCCCAATCTATTTACAGGATGATTAGTCCTTATCACTTTAAGACATCTCACCATGTCTAGGGACGAGGCAATCCCAATCTATTTATAGGATGATTAGTCCTTATCACTTTAAGACATCTCACCATGTCTAGGGACGAGGCAATCCCAATCTATTTACAGGATGATTAGTCCTTATCACTTTAAGACATCTCACCATGTCTAGGGACGAGGCAATCCCAATCTATTTACAGGATGATTAGTCCACTCAATCTCATTTAGGACTATCCTTCCTTTCGAATTACTGGATTTACTGTCCAAGGATGATTTAATCCATTCAATTCATTTAGGACTATCCTTCCTTTCGGAATTACTGGATTTACTGTCCAAGGATGATTTAATCCACTCAATTCATTTAGGACTATCCTTCCTTTCGGAATTACTGGATTTACTGTCCAAGGATGATTTAATCCACTCAATTCATTTAGGACTATCCTTCCTTTCGAAATTACTGGATTTACTGTCCAAGGATGATTTAATCCACTCAATTCATTTAGGACTATCCTTCCTTTCATAATTACTCGATTTACTGTCCAAGGATGATTTAATCCACTCAATTCATTTAGGACTATCCTTCCTTTCGGAATTACTGGATTTACTGTCCAAGGATGATTTAATCCACAACCGTACATTTAGGACCACGTCCAAGGATGACTCAATCCTCAACCGTACATTTAGGACTACGTCCAAGGATGACTCAATCCTCAACCGTACATTTAGGACTACGTCCAAGGATGACTTAATCCTCAACCGTACATTTAGGACCACGTCCAAGGATGACTTAATCCTCCACCGTACATTTAGGACCACGTCCAAGGATGACTTAATCCTCAACCGTACATTTAGGACCACGTCCAAGGATGACTTAATCCTCAACCGTACATTTAGGACCACGTCCAAGGATGACTTAATCCTCAACCGTCCACCAAGGACTTCATTCTCGAAGACATACATCTACGGCTCTTCTTTCGGACTGAAGTCCAAGGATGATCCAATCCCCTCACATGTTCACCAAGAACTTCATTCACGAAGACATACGTCTACGGCTCTTCTTTCGGACTGAAGTCCAGGGATGATCCAATCCCCTCACATGTTCACCAAGAAATTCATTCATGAAGACATACGTCTACGGCTCTTCTTTCGGACTGAAGTCCAGGGGTGATCCAATCCCCTCACATGTTCACCAAGAACTTCATTCTCGAAGACATACATCTACGGATCTTCTTTCGGACTGAAGTCCAGGGATGATCCAATCCCCTCATGTCCACCAAGGACTTCATTTTCGAAGACATACATCTATGGCTCTCTTTAGAACAAGTGTTCAAGGATGATACAATCCCTCTTCTTTCTCGGAGACACTTGTCTACGGCTCACTTTAGAACTTGTGTTCAAGGATGATGCAATCCTCACATGTATTTTCATCAATTACTATCGATCCTGGGAACCCATACAAAACCTGATTCACACTTCTTCTTTCATTACACCATTAAGAGAATGGTCTTATCTAGCCACTTGGAGCAAACATCTCATCATGATTCTCTTCTTCTTTCTAAGAGAATCTTCTAGCCACAAGCCTTCTATAGTGTGTTTGATTTGAAAATCTTTTTTTTTGTTTTTTGTTTTGTTTAACATCCATCGCTTGTTCAGTGTTCATCATTCATCATGATCTTTCCTACAAATCAAAATTAAGTACATGATTAGTAATACTTCATAATCATCAAATCATATTGACATGATAACCTATTATGCATACAGATATCATTTACATAGTTATGCAACTATTTTGACCAATACTTTGGCACAACACTTTCCCATATCCTGTATGCATACAGTGGCTATCTAGATGCCTTCCATCTCTACCAGAACATACTATCGAGAGTGTGCACAACTCTCAGCATGTCAGCAAAGAGGTTTCATTCTAGACAATCAACAACGGAATGTTTGTCCAACTTACCAATCATATGCATATTAGTAGTATACTATTCAATGCTCTAAGAATGTTTACACTCAGCATGATATATTCTAGGAATACAAATATGCATACAAGCAATATCATTTACTATTTCAAATAACAACTCAAATACTTATCTTTTATGTTTGTGTGGTTGCCTCCCGCTTGATCTCCTATATGTCTTTTGAACTTGTATTCATTCTGTACCACTGTGCATGCTCAAGTGTGCACTAGTGTCATCCTCATGATCTCATACACAAACATACATTCATTAGTATATTCTCCAAACATTCTAATTCTAAATAATCTTGAATATGTATAGTCATGATCATTAGTATTAAGGGTTTCAAGGAAGTCTTCTTTTACTCATGCATATTCTTGTTTGATCATAGTACTCTTCTGGTTAATTAAATCATCAAGACAAGAGACATAATATGCATAAACCATTGATTACTAACTTTATGAATAAGCATAACCAATCATACCAAGTATACTTATATAAGGGATCCTAACACAAGGTAAGATTCTAACTTGACATAAGAAAACATATCTGGATTAGTTATGTACAACATACCTAAACAATCTCTTCAATGATTTATAGATCCTGAGCTAGAACCTGCATGTCTCATAGGTTAAGCATAATATAACAAAGTCATACATACCTCGTAAGTAGAACAAATATTATGGATGAGTCTTTTTCTTCATGTTGTCATGGTCATGGAACTTGATTTGTCTTTTGTGATGTACCTGTATCTTGTTAGCAGACAACATCAACCTCACACAACACCATAATGCATTAGTACAATCATATAGCCCTAATCAATGAATGTCTTCGATCATTCACATGCATTCATACTGTTACTAGGGTGATAAGACAATTCTAACAATAATCAAGATTGTACTAATAAATAATATGAAGACAAACACATTATGAACTTAATCAAGAATCATATTTCAAGACATACCTGAACCTCCTTAAGTCATACCTGTCGAGACTTCTTGTAGTCTTCTTATGTAAGGCCTTAGCCTCAACTCCCCCTGAAACTTGATTTGGAGCTTGATTAGGGCTTGCTAGAGAAACCCTAAAAATTCAATCTTTGAATTTCATGCTTCTGAATGGATGGAAGGATGTGTCTTGCTGAGCTGATCAAACTAGCATACTTCACTTTTGAAATCTCCAAAATTTGACCCCTCAAAATTGCCTTCGAAACTTCTGGATCTTCTGGACAGGAACCCGAACTAGGGTTTGATGAAGCCCACCCTTCTGTCCAATCAAAAGGTTCGATCCAAGGATCTAAACTCTTATTTTTCTGAGGAGCTTCCAGCCGTGGTTACAGACTTCAAAAATTCCAACTTTTGCTGAAGCCCTAATTTTCCATCTTTCCGATCAAAATCCCGAGCTAGGGTTTGATCAAGCCCGGTCTTCTACCCAACCAAAAAATTCGATCTTGGTCTCTAAATTTCAATTTTCCTGAGTAGCATTCAGCCGTGGATTCTGATTCCAAAAATTCTAACTTTCTCTGAAACCCTAAATTCCGGAAGCCATGAATAAAGGTGCTCCAAAAATAATTCTGTTTTGACAGAAATATGTACTTGATTGTTTCTACTATAACTCTAAAATTTCTGCTCCACAGGGTCTAAAAACGTTTTCTTCAGTAGCCTGACCTGTCATCTTTCCATCCTGATAGGTCTGACCTCAATTGGATTTTCTGAGAGAGAGTTATGCCAAGTGTCGCAACGTGACCTGTTTATGGGATAAAACAGGAGAGCGAACTTGTACGGCGTGCCACGTGTCATTGTTTGAACTTCGGCCTCTGAAAACTTTTTCTGAGATAGCTCGCCCTGTTATCTTTCCATCCTAACAGGTCTGACCTCAATTGGACTCTCTGAGAGAGATTTATGTCAAGTGTCGCAACGTGACCTGTTTATGGGATAAAACAGGAGAGTGAACTTGTACGGCGTGCCACGTGTCACTGGTTCACCTTCGGCCTCTGAAAATGTTTCCTAAGATAGTACAGTATGTGTAATACCTTTCACTTTTTACGAAATTGCATTTGGAGCTTCCTAGCCCAAGTTATGACCTTTTTCCCTAGGTCACCTGATTTTGACTGAGATCTGGAAGAGGCAGAAACCCTAACTTGTACTGATCATAACTCATAAAGTACAACGAATCTGAGGGTGGCCTTTGGACACAAGGTACCTGGGGATGTTATCTTCTACTTGTAAACTTTTCAGACCCTGAACCTTCGAAGAAATGGATTTTTAGCTAAAGTTCCACGATGACTTGGTTTTGCTATGTAAAACCCTAACCTTCAAATTGTCGTAAGTAAAGCAAGTGTCGTAAGTGCCATACCTTGTCTTCCTTCAGGTTAGCTCTGATACCATGTTAAGATTTAATATGCTAAGATAGAAAATAGCAGCATTACATTCCATTTCACAATAATAGCATATACAGGATCACTGAAGAAACAACAAGCACAGCATAAACACAAGAGACACAGATTTATCCTGGGAAACCCTCATGGGGTAGAAAACCCAGTAAAGCTTCCTCAATATAGATGACCAGCAATATACAAAGATGCAAACCAAAGACATGATCTCCTCCTCCACCATAGCAGACCTCTCCTCCACAAGTGCGCCTTTCTCTCAAGTGAGTGTGTGTATCAAATGAGGAACACACCTCCTCTATTTATACACTACTCTAACATATCTTTTACACAAGTACACGTAGGCTCGTATTTAACCAATGGGTTAAATACCCCACTACAATTGACTGGGCCGACCCCTCTAGGGTGGTCTAATAACCCTTTGACCCACATGACACATACAGGGCCGACCCCCACTAGGGAAGTCTAATAACCCGAGTTACCACATTCCGACGGAGGAATAAACATCTCCGGATATACAATAAGATCTTCACGGAGGAATAAAACATCTCCGGAATAATAAAGTACAAATATAATATTCTTTGAAGTTACAATATCTCAACATGTATGACACTTGTTGCACTTGCGATGCTAGGGCTTGATATAGCAAAAACCAGTCATCGTAGCACTTTCGCTATAAATCCATTTTGGAGAAGTTTTTGGATCTGAAACTTTACAGGTCAAAGATCAGATCCCAATGTACCTTGTGTCCAAAGGACAACTTCTAATTCATTGTACTTTGTGTTTTATGATCTGTAAAATCTAGGGTTTCTGCCTCTTCCACATCTGAGTCATAAATAGGTGACCTAGAAAAAAGGTCATAACTTGGGCTAGGAAGCTCCAAATGAAATTTTGTAAAAAGTGACAGGTAGTGCACGGACTATACTTTGTCAAGTAACTTTTGTAGTTTTCAAATTCTGAGTATACCACGTTGATCAGCTCATCAAGGTGCATATTTCTATCCTTTCAGAAGTTTGAAACTCAAAGTTTGAATTTTTAGGGTTTCTCTGACAAACCTTAATCCAGCTCGAGATCCAATTTCTACAAATCAAGTGGATTGGGTTAATCCTAGAAGAGAATCGTTTAGTCACCTGCATAAGTGAAGAAGTTCCTGTTTCAGAGGGAGATGAGGTAAGGCCTTACATAAGAAGATTACAAGCAATCTCGACAGGTATGACTTATCCAGGTATGTTTTGAGATTTGTTCATGATTAAGTTTACGGTATGTTTGTCTTCATACTATTACGGTTTGAACAATCTTGATTAAATTTAGACTTGTCATATCAACTTAATAAAATTATGAATGCATGATAGAAGATATTCATTGATTAGGGTGTTGACACTTATGATTGTACTAATGCATTATGGTGTTGTATGAGGTTTATAATGTCCTCTAACATGAAAGGTACACCAAGAAAGACAAATCATGTTCTAGTTCAAGAACATATGATCATGGTGACATAAAGACAAAGATTCATCCATTGCCATGACCACATGTAATAAGTCCTGGAGATCTGGACAAGATGAAAAAAGCCTCAGATGCTCTTTCGAGGCATTTCCATGACCACATGTAATAAGTCCTGGAGATCTGGACAAGATGAATAAGGCCTCAAATGCTCTTTAGGGTTCTTGCTTGGCAAGACACTCTTTTAAGGTTTTGTGGTGACCACATGTAATAAGTCCTAGAGATCTGGACAGGATGAAAAAGGACTCAGATGCTCTTTAGGGTTCTTTCTTGGAAAGACACTCTTTTAAGGTTTTGTGGTGGGGGGGTCACATCTAATAAGTCGAGGAGATCTGGACATGATGAAAAGGCCTCAGATGCTCTTTAGGGTTCTTGCGAGTCAAGAGACTCTTTTAAGGTTTTGTGACAGTCACATGTAATAAGTCCTGGAGATATCGACAGGATGCAAAAGGCCTCAGATGCTCTTTAGGGTTCTTGCTGGTTAAGAGACTCTTTTAATGTTTTGTGACGCACGTAATAAGTCCTGAGGATTCCATAGTATGGCCAGTGATGATGAAGATCTACAGGTGGTGGGCCTACATCCAGTATGAAAAATGATTGGCTCTGTAGAACTTCCTATGATGAGTAGATTCAGAGATTGATTGAGCTAGCAGCAGCAGCGACGATGACGATGATTCGAGGACCATGCATCGATGACGATGATCCAGAGAATAAGACTTGAGCTAGAAGACCTGTGTCGAGAAATACCTTCCTAGTTAAGAGGGAGTGTTGATGTATATGTAACTTCAGAATGTATTTCACATATATGTATATTGTATTCCTATAGAGATGCTATTATTCATCTATACGGAAGCATCGTCATTTATATTGTAAGTGTCATAACTTATACTTGAAGGGTTATTAGACCACCTTGTTGGGGTCGGCCCTGTATAAGTCATGTGGGTCAAAGGGTTATTAGACCACCCTATTGAGGGTTATCCCAGTCAGCATTATGTTATGCGGTTAAGTTAAGGCCGACCTAGTAAAGGTTATTAGGCAAGTCAAGTCAAGTATAAATAGAGTGCGGGAGGCACTCTATTTGATCATTCTATTCTCTCACACACTATTTGGAGAGTGGCGCACTTGTGGAGGAGGAGAAGCTGCTGCTAGGAGATGTCTATCTCTTATGCTTGGGTTGTATCATTGCTCTATCTATCTCTGAGGAAGCTATTGGGGTTTTTCACCTTTATGGTTTTCCCCAAGTAAACTCTCTGTCTCTTGTGTGCTTGCATTATTGTGTCCATGATTGATATGTTGTACATGTTGTTCTCTCAGTTAAGATCCTAGATCAGATTGAAGTAAATTTTTAAAAACTAACACCTTTCCCTCCCACTCCTCTCCCTCTCCCACCTGACCCCCCCTTCCCTCCCGACCCCCCTTCCCTCCCTTGGTCTCTATCTCTCCTCCACTCCCTCCCTCTCTCTCTCCCTCTCTCTCTCTCGCTCTCTCTCTCTCTCTTTCTCTCTCTCTCTCTCTCTCTCTCTCACCCACCCTCTCTCCCCTACTCTCTCTCCACTATCTCCCTCCCTCCCTCTCTCTCCCTCTCCACCCTTCCCTCTCTCTCACCCCCCTCTCTCTATCCCTCCCCCTCTCTATCTCTCTCCCCTTCTCTCTCTCTCTCTCTCTCACCTTCTCTCCCCCTTCCTCCCCCCCCCTCTCTCTCTCTCTCCCCTCCTCCTCCCCTCTCTCTCTCTCCCCTCCTCTCCTCTCTCTCTCTCTCTACCCTCTTCCTCCTCCTCCTCCTCTCTCTCTCTCCACCATCCCTCTACCCCACTGCTCTCTCTCCCCCCCTCTCTCTCTCCCCTCCTACCCTCTCTCTCTCCCCTCCTCCTCCTCCTCCTCTCTCTCTCTCTCCCTATCCCTCTAACCCCCTGCTCTCTCTCTCTCTCTCTGCCTCCCCCTCCGTCAACCCCCCTGCTCTCTCTCTCACTCTCCGCCTCCCCTTCCCTCTCCCCCCTACTCTCTCTCTCTCTCTCTCTCTCTCTCTCTCTCTCTCTCTCTCTATCCATCCTCCTCCCTCCCCCCCCCCTCGCTCTCTCCCTCCCTCCTCCTCTCCTCCTCCTCCTCCTCCTCTCTCTCTCTCTCTCTCTCTCTCTCTATCCATCCTCCTCCCTCCCCCCCCCCCTCGCTCTCTCCCTCCCCCTCCCCCCCCCCTCGCTCTCTCCCTCTCCCTCCCCCCCCCTCTCTCTCTCCCTCTCCCTCCCCCCCGCTCTCTATCCCTCACCCCCCCTATCCCCCTCTCTCTCTCCACTATCTCTCTCCCTCCATCTGTCTCCCCTCTCCACCCTCCCCCCCCTCTCCACCCTCCCCCCCCTCTCTCTCTCTCACACACACACCCTCTATCTCTATCCCTCCCCCTCTCTCTCCACTCTCTCTCTCTATCCCTCCCCCTCTCTCTCTATCCCTCACCCCCCCTCTCCCCCCTCTCTCTCTCCACTATCTCTCTCCCTCCCTTTGTCTCCCTCTCCACCCTACCCCCCCTCTCTCTCTCCCTCTCTCTCTCTCACACCCCCCCTCTCTCTCTATCCCTCCCCCTCTCTCTCCACTCCCTCTCTCTATCCCTCCCTCCCTCCCTCTCTCTATCTCTCTACCTCTTCCATTCTCTCTCTATCCCTCCCCCTCTCTCTCCACTTTCTCTCTCTCTCTCTCTCCCATCCTCCCATATCTCTCTCTCTCTCTCTCTCTCTCCCCTCCTACCAGCTCTCTCTCTCTCTCTCTCTCCCCTCCTCTCTCTCTCTCTTTCTCTCCCTCCACCTCCCCTTCCCTCTACTCCCCTGCTCTCTCTCTCTCTCTCTCTCTCTCTCTCTCTCTCTCTCTACCCCCTGCTCTCTCTCTATCTCTCCGCCTCCCCCTCCCTCTACCCCCTGTTCTCTCTCTCTCTCTCCATCCTCCTCCCTCTACCCACCCCCCCCCTTCTCTCTCTCTCTTTACCTCCCTCCAGCCCCCTCTCTTTCTATCTCTCTCACAAAATCTCACCCTCCCTTACCCTACTCAACTCTACCTTAACCAATTCAACCTATCCTAGCCTACCTTAATCTAACATTGCCTTTATTATGTTAAGCCTACCTACTTTACATGACTTTACTCTTTTCCTTGGGCTACAATTTATCATATTTATGCTAACTTACCCCACCCTTCAATACTTATTGTATTGTAGTTTATCCTGCCCTATCACTCCTTAGCTATGTTAAGCTTATCCTACCCTAACATTAATCCCCTATATATTCTACCCTATTCACAAACATGACCTGGCCTAGCCAAACCTGTCATATCCTAACTTAGATTAGCCAACTAACCCTAAGCAAATCCTTAACCTAAATCTAATTTAAAAAGGATACAATGATAAATGAATAACATCACTTATAAGTAAACATACACAAAATATTATAAAAATGAAAGGAATCAAACATTAAACCTTATATATATACAGATAAAATATTAGAAAATTTAAAATAAACAAACATTATAAAACCACAAAGAATGATTTTATACATAGTTTAAGTTTTTATTATTAAATTATATATACAAATAAGATATTAAAAAGGTTGAAAAAAACAAACATTATAAAACCACAAAGAATGATTACATATATGATTTAAGTTTCTAAATCTGTCATATAATATTAAAACGTTTTAGAATCATCTTACACCAAAGGTTCTTAAATATAAAAATGAAATAGACCTATAAGAACCATATATATTTAATCTGTCACTAGCATTTATTACAACCTTAAATAAGAGCCACAATGGATGGATTTTTAATGACCATGTATACCGTATCGAGAAGGTTAGTTATATAATATTGAAGGAATTGTTCCAGTCATGGATCTAGAGACATCTTAACCAATAAATTAAATATTTATACATTTAAATGCGGTAAACTACAATGACTAAAATATGATACTTAAATCGTAAGGGTTTAAGTTGCGCAAACAACTAATAATAATATTTTCAATGAGATCGTACGATGACCGTAAAAATTAGGTAATTATCACGGAGCCATTGAAGTCTTGAGACGGGTTTAGCAGAAACAAAAGAACAGGCCATTGAAGGAGTCAATGATGTGCGGGGTTTGTGTAAAAGCTTCTAAGCAATTTGGGGAAAAGCTTTACCAGAGGGGAAAATGGAATTTGGTTTAAGCCTGGCACTTTCCTTGGAATAGATTATAGCACCCAACTGTTAAACAAAAATACCAGGGCACGGGGATATGACCATTGATTAGATTACAGAACCCATGTTAAGTAAAAATGTGGCCGGATGTTGTCTAGTTGATTGCAGGGTATGGGGGATATGGCCATCCAGAGGAAGCCTTTGAATCTGTTTATGAAATGAATTGATAATGCATGACATTCTTAGCTCGTGTAAGAGGGTAGGCCATGCACACCACACTCTTTCTCCGAACAATCTCAGAATCTATTTGTTTACAACTCTGTTTCTTTACAAACAAAAAACCAAAAATCGAACAATCTCCGAATGTATTTGTTTACAACTCTGTTTCTTTTACAAACAAACAAAAACCTAAAATCAAGAAACAGATACACGGATTGAAGACCAGTAAGATTTTCTGTCGAAAAGCAAACTGAAGAAGCAACTTGGCTTAGGGATCCAGCAAACTATATATCTTCATTTTAATTCATAGAAATTTGAATCTACAAAACGTCAATTTCACAGTCAAAGCGGGTTAAATGAAAATAGAAAAGAAACACTTAAACCGAAAGAAAACAGAAAAGGTTATAACAGACCTTATGGAAAGCCTTGAAATTCCTCAGCTCAATGGTTCTGAAACGGAGCCTTGAAATGCCTCAGCGAATGGTTCTGAAACCGAGCCTTGAAATTCTTCTAAATCCACAAGCGAAATCAGATTTCCATCACGAAAATTTTCACATCGCGAATAAATTACCTCCACCAGATGATCCGCCAACATACAACCTTTTCGTAGAAAATCAGTGCATCCTCCGCAATCTTTCATCTCCATGAGCAAAGAGCAAAGGGTAGGGGTAGGGGTAGGGGTGTCCTGCAACAGATATACCCAATCTCCTGGCCGTATACTCCATATCTCCTGGGATGAACCGACGGCAACCAATATGCACCCCGCAGCAGACTAATTAAGTCCGCTGCGGGGGCTCTGACAGACCTCAGCCCTCGTGCGTCTCTACTTTTCCGGTAAGGAATTTCCGATCCCATCATCTATCTTCTCGGTTCATCATGCATTCAAAAGTCATGCCCATCATCATCTCGTTGAACGATGGATCGATGCGGCCATGCTTGCTGAATCCATACGCCCATGCCATATGGGCAATGGGCATGGCCTATACGGAAAATACAGTGCATTAATTTAATATTTCATTTAAATTTTGAATTCGATAGAGGCGCGTAAGATTCAAAACTACCCACGGATTGAAATTTGAAATTCTGCCGCCTAGCTGCATTTTTTCACCGCTTGAAATTTGAAATTCTGTAGCCTAGTTGCATTTTTTCACCGCTCAAAACTGCGAATCTTGTTTAATCTTGCAATGTCTTTTGTACACCAATATGCGCCCTTATTGAGTAGGAGAAAGTATGCCTGGGCCTAGTTTTTCACAGAATTTTTCTGCCCTATCCAAACTTCTTCACGATTGGGTTTCCACCCCATCTTTTATCCTTAGCCTAGAGTTTTAGATAGAGAGAGGTTATAAGTTGAGCACTGGTCTATCTATAAACTGTTGGGAGTGGTCTATCTATAAACTGTTGGGAGTTCTAGTAGTCTCGATTCGATTCTTCGTCCAAGAGTGGTTCGTGTTAATTGCACTGGTGAAGATGATGGAGGTAAAGGAGTTGTTTGATTTGGTTAAAATAGTGGCCAAGGGAAGATGGTTTGTAGTCTTTACGTCCTTCCTTAATATGTCTTGTGTTGGTGGCAACTACATATTTGGGCTCTACTCAGAAGTACTCAACACGGCCCTGGGCTATGACCAGAGCACGCTAGATACCTTGGGCTTTTTCAAGGATCTAGGTGAAAATGTTGAGATCATTGCAGGTCTCATCAATGAAGTAGTCCTCAATGGGTTGTGCTCTTAGTGGGAGCCATCATGAATATCATTGGATATTCCATGATATGGCTCTATGTGCCTGTTGAATTTCCAAGACGAAGCTATGGCAGATGTATTTGATATCTGCATCGGAGCTAATTCCCAGTCATTTGCTGACACAAGATCTATTGTTACCTGTGTCAAGAATTTCTCGCAGAGCCTGGGAGTTGTGTTGGGGATTCTGAAAGGATATGTGAGCCTGAGTGGAGCAATGTTTACTCAGATATATCATGTAGTTTATGGGAATAGTTCCAGTGGATCTACCGGTGTGATTTTGCTGCTGGGTTGGTTGCCCAGTGCAGTTTCTCTTATTGTCGTGTTTGTGGTTCATCCTACAAAGGAGTACAAAGGAGATTACAGAAAAAATGAGTTGGCAGGTTTTCTCATGGTTCTTGTCGTGGTTGACAATGCCTACAAGAATTTTTTTGTTGCAGGCTACAGAATCGTAGTTGCAATTATTGTGGTTTTTCTTTCTCTTCTTCTCGTAGTGATTGCTAAGGAAGAGACGGACAAAACGAAGCAACAACAAATTTTCTGTTGGGAGAGATTCTAACTAATGGAGATTTTGAAGAGTCACTGGCAATAAGTCAACCAGCCACCCCTAATTCTACGAGTTCATTCACTTGAGTTTGATTCAACCCTGCGCCACAAGGAGGTGAGGCACCCAAAGGATGATGCTTATACTGCGCATTTCCTTTATCAGTTTATCTTACAAAGTTACAGAATCATGGCGTTTTGGGCTCCAGGGCTTCACTACATTTAGTAGCGGATGAAATACAATCTATTGCTACTACGATTAAGAGCTTGTCATGTGTGTAGTTGGAAAGATATTGCAGGAGCGATGTTAGAGCTAAGTTCGAGAACATGTTTGCCAAGTCGCCATTGCCACCATCGGGGCCAAGCCACAATGAGAATGCCATGCCCTGCATCCTCTTTGCACCACCTGGGTAATGCCCAGTAATTTGTTAGCAAAGTTGGTTGTTTTCACAACACCAGATTACCAGATTAGTACGGTTTTTCTCCATTAAAGCCGAAAAACAATGCGTGGAAGCTATGGTAGCCTCCATTAAAGCCCAGAAACAATGCGTGGCATCCATGGTAGCCTCTGATGATCCGATCGGGATTGAAGGGATGAGAAAGAATTAACTATGTAGTCAGAAAACGATTTAAAAAGTGTTTTGATTTAAGATGAGTTGGATATAAATCCAACCCATAACATATGACTTGGCTGACTTATAAAGGA
This sequence comes from Larix kaempferi, assembly GCA_027924585.1. Lineage (NCBI taxonomy): Eukaryota > Viridiplantae > Streptophyta > Pinopsida > Pinales > Pinaceae > Larix > Larix kaempferi. The sequence goes on from BSBM01001004.1 coordinate 137,251, forward strand.
AATAACTCAAACACAGAATCTGAAACGAAGAGAGGAGAGGATCCAAATGAGTTCCAGAGGCCAGCATTGCAAATCAGAGTCTGCATGGATTTTGTATTATATTTAGTTATTACGTTCACTCCATAGGTGATAGGGTTTTGCCGATGAGATTGAGATTGCTGTTTAAATGTGTATAATAATTTGGCAAAGTGTATAATGCAAATTTTGATGATTTGTCTTTTAATTTTTATTTTTGGAGTATAACTATTTATATTATTGAAATAATGTTAAAATGGTAAATAAGAATATTTATTCTACTAAATTTGTTTTGAATTTGATTTTATCTAAACTTACACAAATTTAGAATATGGAGTGGAGAGTTGATCTTAATGGGAATTATATTAATTATTTTTTATAAATAAAACAATTTTTATTTTTATTTTTCATTTTCATTTTTAATGGGATGTCATAAATTTTGATAATATGTTATTGATATGAAACAATATTCTTGTTCCAATGCAATATAGATAATTTTAAAAATATATTGTTGTTTCATTTAGTAGAACTCAAAAATTGAGTTATGAAAAAGGTTTAGAGATAATTAAAAATAATTAAGTATAGATTTATGTTCTCTTTTAAAGGCTAAGATTTTTCAGCTCAAAGAGTGTCCATGCTATCATAGTCATAGGGGGACTGCTATAATTATTAACCTAATCAATAGTTTGAATAATCTCCTTGATGGAAAGCTAGTTTGTCTTAGAGAAAGAATTAAAAAGGAAATGTTTCATTTTGAACATATCAAGTTATTTCATGCTCTAAGAGATCTCAATCAAGAGGTGGATAATTGTATGATGTCATACACCTCAAGAGAAATGTCATATATTAGGAGGATCACATGTATTATATGGGAGAGTAATGCTGCGTGCATCACCCTCACAACATCTTCACACATCCATACTTAATTCTTAGTGGGTAAAATCGAACAATTGGGGATGTAGGTGGGATTATGGCATTTGAGTTTTGTGTTGGAATGCAAGTGAGCAGGGAATGCCCTTGTCAGTTTCTTCTAGTATAGGTGGAATTCCAAGTAAGTCCATTCAACCACACTTTGTGGATTCAATACATTGTAGGTCAAGATTTATATGAGCACAGCTCTTGGCATTTAGATTTGGTCAAGAATGAAGATGAGGTTTAATCCTATAAAACTTTTGCTTATATATAGAGTTAGGATTATGTTTTAGCTAAAAGAAATCCATTAAATTATTGAAGGTGCTCCAATTTTTCATCTATAATTAAAGTGATTGTCCATATTCTTAGTATATTGTGTGTTATTTTTGGTTTATAAGTATAATTAAAGTGGTTGTTGATTTTCTTAGTATGATGTGTGTATAATTATAATTAAAATGATTGTCCATCTTCTTCGTATGTTTTGTGTTAATTTTGGTAGTATGTACATATATATTGGTTATTATAACAATTTTAGTGACAATTAACATTCATTGCATACATGTGGACTTAGAGTGTGCACAACAAAATGGATATGCAAAACTGAAGTGAGCATACAAAATTGAAGCATTCACATATAGAGCAAGGAAAAATTTAGGGATGAAATTAAGTCCATGGACTAATTTTTTGAATCTTTTCCAAAAAAAAGATGTCAATTTCCATTCTTTTATAAAATGATTCACCCAAATTTCATATGATAATTTTTTTACTCTAAACAACGTCATCCCGAAACTATATAAAATCTTCTTAAATTTCATATTTTAAAAAAAATACTGCCACACATTTTATGATTGGAAATCTAAAAATTAATAAAATTTATCAAAAATTTTATACTTTAAGAAGCCTATAAATCTATAATATATTCCATATTTACTAAAGTTAAAGTCACATATTTGTATGTTAATTCTAACAATTGACACAAAAGATATATACCAATTTTCCTAAGAGTTGCCCCTCGACCCAACTTATCACTGATGATGAGAAGCCACTACATGGATATTAGGCCTCCTAGACATTACGAAGGGAATTAAAAAGCAAAAGTGACTTAGTTGGAGCAAGTTAATATAGGCTATAGTAACTTTTTGTTGTGCATTAGAATATGTATCAAATACATATAACTATACTCAAATAAGTTTGGATACATCCACGTATACCTTATGATATGAAGAAGAATTTGAATAATAATTTGCATCCACATTTCCATCATGACATACATAATATTGTATAATTAATCATAAACATGTTGATGAAGATTACCCACTTGGTGTAAATTGGTGTGTGCTAAGAAGTCTAACATATGGTGTGTATCATATCAAATATTGCATTTTTATAAGTATAAGTTTAGTATTTCATTGTAAAATTAGTTGATTAGTATTTTTTGAAAAACTAAGTAGATATCAACATATTTAGTTTAGATGTATGGTGTGCTTTGGTTTTAAAAAACACAAACCTTTTTTTAACTAGTTTAAAATTTAAATTGTTGAAATATGAATAATATTAATTTCCTTTGTATAGAAATAGGTTACATCTTTATATATTATCATTTTGTTGATAAAAGATAATATTTATGTAGCGATATATCAAATGGTTTATTGAATCTTATATTTTAAAAATTAAAAAAAAAATAGTTCTTAAACCTTTTAGATGTAACTATCCATGAAACCATTGTTTACCATTGATGAGCTCTATAAATTCCTTGATTTGCTCATCATTTTGTAGCCTTATCCTTCACATATGAACTCAATTATATCCATTTTTTTACCATGTTGCCTACTTAGTAACTCATAATGATCAATTGATTTTTATGCATATGATTTCATACAATCTCATGTGTCCCTTAATGTTATGTTAGAAAATTTCTTGCTTATTGTGAAATTTCCAAAGGAGTTGTGATTGGGTTGACATATTATGCATGTGAATTTGCATGTAATGATTTAGCAAGCTTTTGTGTCATTGCTAGCAAGAACATGATAAAATTACTAGGAAAGTTCAAGTAAAGATTTTGTATTTATAAACATCACCAAGTATCATTAAATGGAGCACATGGGAATTTAGGAATGTGTCTTTGGGAGTGGATTTTCAACCCATATGGTGGCTTTTACCACTGTAAACCCGATGTTCCATCAATGTATTGTTCGTTACCATATTTATTTCTTTGTGGGTTATTTCCTACAAAAATGCTTTACATGGTATCAAAGTCAACATGGGCCTGATCTCTCTCATTAGAGAAGTTCATTAATCATGTTTGCAACTTAAATACCTTTTCCCATGGAATTTCTTGTTGAAAAGGGAAACATTGTGGCTAGGATGTGAAGACATGAGAGAGATAGTAGGGGGGGGGAGAATACTTGTTTGGACCACTTTGTGTTCATAATGGTCCTTGATATTGAACAAGATGAGAAAGGTGAAGTTGCAAAAACAAAATGGGGGCTTGCTTATTAGTGTTGCATGCATTTTAATTCGTTGGTGGCAATAAAAATGCATGTATGACAATATCAAAGTTTCATATAATGCATGTGAGTGCTTGTTGAGAAGGTAGTTGCAATTTTTTGTAGAGAAGACCATAGCACAATATATGGCGCATGGTGCTTTTTTGCAAGTTGCAAGGAGAGCACAAAGAAGGGGTCATGGTTGCAATAGTTGAAGATGGCTTATGGAGGAGCATGTTGGGAGTAACTCTTATAGTGAGTGGTATTAGTTTCCTTGTTGAATCGATATTTCTTGCTTGCATCTATGATAAGATGGTTGCATGATTGGCATATATGACTCAAAGGGATAGTAGTGTGGTCTAATATGCATTGGAGAGACAAAGTTCACTATTATCAAGTAAGAAAGCCTTACAATGTGGCAAAAGATAAATATGTCAAGGAAATATTACAAGAACTCAATTGTGTAATGGAAAAGACAAGGATGTGCAAGGATGCATATGAAAAATTCACTGAATATTTCACATTTTAGAAAATAACCCAGCTGGAGCCTTCCCTAAGAAAAATTTCAACCATGAAAACCTAAGATGGCATATATTTTGTGTCCTTATGTAACTTCATGTTTGGAGTAACTATGAAGTGTTTTTGCTTGATGTAAAGGGTATATGACTCTAAGAATCAATGTGCATGCATAACCCTTAATGGGTTAGGGTAGTCAAGAATGCACGATGTGCATGAGGAGAGCAGGAGGGTACATTTCCCCATGGCTCCTCAAAGTTATTTTGCTCACGCGATGCATCTTCAACACCACTAAGAAATTATGGAAGTTGAGATTTGGATGCCACCCCCTCCTCTCCACTCCTATGTCCTACTCCTAACCCCCTACCCCTACCACTACCACTACCACTACGACATTATCAATGTTTATAATATACACTGGTGTATATACTAGTATATACATTGGTGTATATACTAGTATATACACTAATGATATTATGTATACTATATATGGTAGTAATTTACACTAGTTCATACATGTATACACTAGTAATATACACTTGCGTATATTACTAGTGCATACACCAGTGTATATTACCAGTGTGTACACCGGTATATATACTAATATATACAATAGTGTATACAAATTGATATACACTAGTGTGTATACTAACTTATATATACTACTGTACATGTGTATACCAATTCTACACCTGTGTACCAATGTATATACACTAGTGTATATACTGGTATATACACTGGTGTATACATTGGTATGGTGTATATATTAATTATATACCAATATATACACTAGTGTATACATGTGTATACCAGTATATACACTGGTGTATATACTAGTCTATGCACTGGTGTATATACCTAGTATATACACCAGTGTATATACCTAGTATTTACACTGGTGTGCATACTATGTATTTACACCGGTGTATATACCTAACTTATATACACCAGTTTAAATACTAGGTATATACACCGGTTTAAATACTAGGTATATACACCGGTTTAAATACTAGGTATATACATCAGTGTATATACCTAGTATTTAAATCGGTGTATATAAGTTAGGTATATACACCGATGTAAATACATAGTATGCACACCAGTGTAAATACTAGGTATATACACCGGTGTATATACTAGGTATATACACCGGTGTATCTACTAGGTATATACACCGGTGTATCTACTTGGTATATACACCGGTGTATATACTCGGTATATACACCGGTGCATAGACTAGTAATTACACCAGTGTATATACTAGGTGTATTAATACCTAGTATATACACTGGTGTATATACTAGGTGTATTAATACCTAGTATATACATCGGTGTATATACTAGGTATATACACCAGTGTATATGTTTAGTGTATACACTAGTAGTGTATGCACTACATCTCAACTCCTAATTTAGTTAGGAACTCAAAATTCGCACATGTCAAGCCTAGTGTGTATTTGATTATGTAAAAATCCTAACCATGGCCACCTAAACGTCTCATCCGCCACAAATTTGAATCAAATTTGAATTTTAAAATGCTGCGCTACATAATTGAATCAAATTTGAATTTTAAAATGCCGCGCTACATGATCGCCTTTGAACGACCCTCTCTTCACTCACAGACAACCCATTTTCATTCGGCTCCCTTGACTCGATCGACAAATAGAAGCTTCCGTATATGTGCAGCTCATATACGGATGTTGCGCATATACGGAAACTTCCGTATATGCACAGATTATGCATAGCTTCTGTATCCGTAAGTGTCTGTATATGCGCATATACGGAGGCTACGCATATACGGAAGCTTCCTTATATGCGCATATACAGAAACTTTCGTATATTCGCATATACAGAAGCCTACGAAAGCTTCTGTATATGGGCATATACGGAAGCTTCCGTATATGCGCAGCTTCCGTATATGCGCATATATGGAAACTTCGCATACGCTGCGCAAATACGGAAGCTGTGCATATACGGAAGCTTCTGTATATGCATAGCTTCTGTATATGCGCATATACAAAATCTGCACATATACGGAAGCTGTGGATATACGGAAGGTTCCGTATATGCGCAGCGCATATACGGAAGCTGTGCATATATGGAAGCTTCCGTATATGCGCTGCGCATATACGGAACCTTCCGTATATGCGCATATACATAAGTTTCCATATATGCGATGAAAGCGTTCTGTATATGCGCATATATGGAAGCTTCCATACATGCGCAGCTTCCGTATATGCGCAGCTTCTGTATATGCGCATATACGGAAGCTGCACATATACAAAAGCTTCTGTATATGCGCAAGATATGCGAAGCTTCCGTATATGCGCATATATGGAAGCTTCCGTATATGCGCATATATGGAAGCTTCCGTATATGTGCATATACAGAAGCTTTCATAAGCTTCCGTATATGCGCATATGCGGACGCTTATGGATACGGAAGCTGCGCATATACGGAAGCTTCCCTAAGTTTTAAGTAGGAAATTGAGTCATGTTTATGAATATATAAGTTTTAAGTATTGAAAATTTACATAACTATGTCAAATTTCATTTTTTTCTAACAGTCACTTATACCCCCCTTTATTACCCTACTCCTCCCCAAACCCCTAACGTCCTCTCTCTCTCTCTCTCTCTCTCCCCCCCCCAACTCTTACTAACCCCCTCTCTCATTCTATCTCACTCCCCTACACTTTCACCTAAACCTAACCCTCACCCCTCTCTCTCTCCCCCAACCCCAAAACACACCCTCCCCAACCCCCTAACACACCCTCCCGAACCCCCTAACACCCAAACCCTTAACCCTACTCCACCTACACCTAACCCCCACACCCCTCTCTCTCCCAAACCCCTAACACACCCTACCCAATGCCCCTAACACCCTAAGCCCTTAACCCTACCCCTAATCACCCACACCCTCTCCAACTCTCTAACCCAAACACCCACACTCCTCACCTATACCATCCTTTATCACCCTACTCCTCCCCAAACTCCTAACTCCCTCGATCTCGATGTCTCTCTTTCCCCTATCTTCCCCCTAACTCTTACTAACCCCCTCTATCATTCTCTCTCACTCCCCTACACCTTCACCTACACCTAACCCCCACCCCTCTCTCTCTCCCCAAACCCCCAAACACACCCCCCCCAACCCCCTAACTCCCTAAACCCTAAACCCTTAATCCTACTCCACCTACACCTAACCCCCACACCCCTCTCTCCCCCAAACCACTAAAACACCCTCCCCAACCCCCTAACACCCTAAACCCTAAACCCTTAACCCTATCCTTAATCATCCACACCCTCTCCAAATATCTGACCCCAACACCCACACTCCTCACCTATACCCCCCTTTATCACCCTACTCCTCCCCAAACCCCTAACCCCATCGATCTTGATCTTGCTCTCCCCCCATCTTGCCCCTAACTTTTACTAACCCCCTCTCTCATTCTCTCTCACTCCCCTACACCTTCACCTACACCTAACCCCCAAACACACCCTCCCCAACCCCCTAACACCCCTTTTCAACTTTTCATATCATAAACAAATTGATAAATTGTACAAGCTTCATTACCGATTTGTCATCATATTCATAAACAGCTAGATCAATTGCACAAGCTTCACAAAATACTAGTGTTATATACTGGTATATACACTGGTGTATATACCAGTATATACACTGGTGTATATACCAGTATATACACCGGTGTATATACCAGTATATACACCGGTGTATATACCAATGCATACACCGGTATATACACCAGTGTATGCACCGGTATATACACCAGTGTATATACTAGTACACCAGTACTAGTATATACACTGGTGTCCAGTTTATATACATCAGTGTATACACTGGTTTATACACCAGCGTATGCACTCGACACCAGTGTATATACTAGTATATATACCGTGTATGCACCGGTATATACACTGGTGTATACACTGGTATATACACCAGTGTATAAACTAGTGTATACAGTGGTATCTACACCATACCCATGTATACACCAACCGGTGCATATAGAAAGAAAGAGGTGTCAAGGTAGCCGGATGTTTTCTTCGCTACATAGTTAAATAGGTTAAATATCTTTGTGCCCAAGTTAGAACTACAAGGGATAAGTGAGGAGGCTAGGGAGTCTACCTCCCATGTTGAATTACTCATCATTGGCCACAAAATGAGGTTGGAAACCCTAAAATTTCGGGAAGGTGATTCAACATTGTAGTTTCATGATGATATACAACACTGTCTCCCACAAATTCAACCTTGAAATTCTAATACATGACATGAGCTTTCTCACCTACAACAAATGGTAACAAGGCACATTTCCACATTCTAAGTGACCTTATTGGATATTGAATAATTCAATCAATAGGAGTTCCTTCCTCTTCTAGTTTGTCCAACAATAAATGAACCCCTAGCTCCATCAGATGATACCGCTCCGACCACTTTAGAGGCACTTGAATTGGTAGCCAACCATTGTTTACCCAAACCCTTATTTCCTAGTTTTTGCAATGCTCCTATGTTTTGTTTATATATGTTTATACTATGACAATTCCATAGGTAATATACTATTGAGTTTTGAGCATGAAAACTTGTTTTGTAATGTCAAATATGTATTGTCATAAAAAAAATTGGAAGTACTGGGTGATATAAGACTATGATTAACCAATTTTGTACTTTCAATTGGATAGACGTCACACTCTTGATTAGAATATAGTAATTGTTTAAAAATTATTCTTATTTCTTAGCCACTCTCTTGCTTCATTCTTGGAGATAGTATTCATTGCACCTGGGACAAGATTGTATTTTACCTTTCATCCTCTTAAGTCTATGGGATAGTCCTCTAGTGATACCATCCCTTCCTCTTTAGAATTGTAACATGGATTTGGAAAATCAAAACAAAATATGTGCATAGATAAAAAGAACATGTGGCAAGATGGTTTACACTCTATCTATGGAAACAAGAATTTCCTCCCTTTTTAGTCTCCTTTGTGTTATCTTTTCTATCTTTGTTGCTCCTTCTCCAACCAATTCTCCTAAATATAATCCATATCCCTTTGTGCTCTGGTTCACGCTCTCAGTTTTATATTTTTGCATGCCATTTGGAACAATGGTACACATTCCAAATTGAATGTTGTGTTTCCTAATAAAAAGGATAAATTCAAAACCCTCAAGGATTCTGCAAGCTCTGTTTTAACAACCTTCAAGAAATGAAAAGTTTATTATGCGAGATTTATCTCCACAATTATGTGTTTCCTCAGAAGTTGAGGTGGTCTTTGAACCCTTATGTAGGGGACATTAAACTCAAGGCAACCATATATTGGTTGTAGAAAAAACATAAATTATGTTTTCCACTATGGAGTCTTACAAGGCCGATGAGATGATATATGAACTAAGGGTGAGAGGGAAATGTGCTAGGCCAAATGATGTCTAGAGAAACCATATAAATGTGATTGTAGATTTAGTTGCATTCCTAGAGTTAGAAAGGAGATAATTGGAGGCGAATGCACTCTATAATAGACTGATCAATACTTCAAGGGATGAGTCACTACAAGGTCTAGAAGTAAGATGGAATGATATTTTTGAAAATATACAAAAATGGAACCCTAGTCCTTAGAGTTGAAATATATGTTGAAGGCGTTCAAAGAATTACATTCAATTGGGTAGGGTTAAATCTTAGTTTTTTACTTTCATTACATCCTATCCACTATTATTAATGATTTGGAGAAGCATGGTGTTTCTACTAAGAGGACAAGGTGGAAGGAACTTGTCCAATTTTCAAGATACTACCAAAAAGAAGCTACAACCTATTCTATTTATTATAACCTTAGAGAGGAATGCTTGAAAACAGAGAGGGATGTTGATATTATTATAACACATGAAAGATAGTTAGTTCCCCTCTCAATTTGGGTAAGCAACACTCAACAAATATTTTGAGACTTAGAATCAAAAGTAGAGGAATCTAGATGAAGCTAACATAACATCAAAATCACTTCAGTAGGCTTCCTAAGATTGCTTCATATTTTATTCAAAAACACCTACAACTTAAGAGAGGTTGACATAAGATGCCAATTCTTGGCTAAATAATTTGGGAATCAAGGAAGATGTCATTCTACAAAATAGTGATAATATTAAAACTATTATTACATATAAATTTAAGGAGAAGATGTGGTGCCATAAAGAGTTCAAGGATAAGAGAAAAATAAAATATTATAAGGAGGTGATCCACCCTAATATAGAAGATCAAAAGTATCTCTTTGTTTAACTAGGGTCATGAGCTCCAAAGTGAAGGAGGGCGTTGGACAATTCCTAAAAGGCCACCGGATTAAACAATTTGTCATAAATTGTCATGTGTACACCTACATTAGAGCACAATTTCAAAATGTTTGCAATCATATTAACATTGATAATCTTTTAACTCATCACAACTATGGTGATCAAGGAATGTTTCTTTTAACTATGTTGGTGTCAATGAACACTAATAGCTATCCTCGTTATCATTATCATTATTTATATATTTTAAATTTTTTAATAAGAAAATAATATTTTTAATAATTTGACAATGAAAAAACACATTACATTACTTTCTTTTTATCGAATGAAAAATAATTAAATAATATTTTGAATTTAAAAAAAAAAATCTTAATAATAAATTACTTACTAACCTTGTAAATTTTGGATAAATATAAATACAACTACTTGAAATATGACAACACTAATCAAATTCTAAGCAAACAACTTATTAACTTTTAATTTAATCACTTTTAATAGAATTTGGTAAATATTTTTTTAAATATTATTATTTTATTATTCCAAATACAACTTTGAATTTTTGTAAATTTAAATATAATATGAAATATTAAAATTGCAATTTTGAATTAAGTTAATAAGTTATAATTTTACAATGGTTAAAATCTTAACCATTAAGTTTGGGCAGAAAATCTGCATAGTAGAATATTACAATTTATATATATAAATTCTATTTTTTATATTTAGTTAATGATATATATAATAGTGATAAAAATTACATACACATTTAAAACAACATCGACTTCTTAAGAAATCAAGTATTATAAATACACACCGTCATTTGGATCATACTGAATACAAATCTTCTCAAGTCAAATTTCAATGATTTCTATGCTATTAACTTGCTTTGATTTGGAAGCTATGATTGGTTTTGCATTAAATATATATATCGAAGTCAAAGTTCAGATAAGAGGAAACAAGACTGCTACCTGGGAAGGTAAAAACTAGGACCTCATCATCAATAAAAGACGCCTGTGTCTATGGTTTGGGAAGATCTTTCAAAATGCGAAGAACCCTAAGGAGATTCGTTGGAGCAGATGCTAGTGGGCGCTTATTTCCTAAGCATTCAGAACGCAGGAATAGTTATCTTATCGGACGCAAAGGGCTCAATGCAATATTATAAATCCAATAGGAGCTACCCGCTTTGTAATAACCATAATGTAGCTATGTTGAAAAGTTCGCTACCAATAAACTGCTTGCCGTACAAGAAAAATATGGGAATCTCTTTTAACTTATTATTTTCACACATTGAAACCATTAAAATATTATTTCATACACAATGAAACCATCAAAACATTATTTTCAGACCATGAAACCAGACAAATATTCAAAAATTGAATTTCCGCGTTGTAAGAGGCCCATTATTTTCACAGTGACGGCCATTCATCAAAATGATTTCGAACAATAATATCTTTTTGAGAATGTTCAAAAATTCTCGTAATTCGAGGCTCTCCAACAAAATTAGGTTAAACATCATACTAACAAATTTATTCGCTAGATTTTGTTGGATTTGTGATTCTATTTAAATCAAAGTCAAGTTTGTAGTAGTCTAAAACGAGACATATAGGGGGACGGGCTTAATGAAATTTAGAAAAGGAAGGCATGGTTTTATTGTTTGATTTGCGGAAGATCTCTATTCGAGACTCGGCCAAGCGCGGAGTTTGATCCTCCTGGTGGCCGGTCTGATCTGTGTGGTGATACAGTGTTTGAGAAAACGGCTTCGGCTTTCCCCGGGTCCATCCGGATGGCCTCTGGTAGGCATCCTTACATTTCTCAGCCACGTGCTCTGTCATCTATCGAAACTGTGATTGTTTCGTCCCCAAAAATTTTCGAGGCGTGCATGAAAACCAACGATCTCAACTTTTCCAGCAGGTCCGACAACTCAGCCACCAAATACATTGGCTATTTAACTCCAACGGCCTGGTATGGGCTCCCTACGATGAAACTCCGGGGATATAATTTATGACGTTCTTATTCTCATCCTCTGTCGCAAAAACACAAAACATGTTTGACACAGCTTAAAAACAGAAAGGCTCATAGAGCCTAATTTTGTTGGAATATTTGCAGGCCACAGTGCGTGAAGCGGAGGTCGGGATGCTGGTGAAGTTGATTCTTAAACATGAGCGGCAAGGGAAGGATGCGAATCTTGAGGAGATGCTCAATGTCTACATTGCTAAAGTTCTTGGCCAGATTATGTTGAGCAAGCACGTGTTCGATTCCTAGAGGGCCAAGGCCACCGAGTTCAGGGAAATGGTGGTGGAACAAATGGGATTGTCCGGGAAGTTTAATATTGGCGACTATGTGCTGTCTTTGGCGTGGATGGATCTGCAGGGCGTAAAGACCAAGATGAAGAAGCTGCACAGTAGATTCAATGAGTTCTTCACCAAGATGATAAAGGAGCACTAGACGGAATCGTGATAGACCACAGAGGGCTGATTTTCTGAGTGTTCTTTGGGATCTCAGAAATGATGCGGAAGGCGAAGGAGGGAAGCTCACGGATATAGATATTAAGGGCATTCTCGTCTTTGACGGAAGACAGGAACGCGTTGTAGGGCTGGGGGATAGGATGACATGGCAGGGAGAGCTGTGCAAGGAACTGATGTGGAGGATGATTCATGGAGATGGACGCTGCTGCGGATGCCACGGCTCTCCAGCTATGCTTGCACGACGATAATTTCGGCCTGTAAAATCGCAACCTGCAAAAAAATGCATTACATATCTTAAGACAGAGATACTTGCAGAAGCCATTTATGCAAATAACAATAAAGAATGTATATGCTGAGGTTAATAATATATACACATTTATATAGGTTCTCATGAGGTTGATATACCTGTTGCTGCAAGGCTAAAATGTGCACTAAGCATCCATAAACGGGATCTCGTAGTCGAGCCTGTGCCTCAGAGAAATGCTCGGCTCCTTCATCAGAGCCGAAATATGGAGCGAACACGCAGCCTTTCACACATTTCATTCTAAGAAACTTGCAAGCCCCAAGGAGCTCCTCTGCTAAACATTCTGCAGGATTCGAACTGCCGACCGTGATTTTTTGGAGAGATCCGTTATTGCAGCGGCAGCTTCTGCCATGGCGGAGAAGGGGATGAATGGGTGCGAGGTGTTATGGAGCGCGGCATTTGAAATTCAAAATTCAAATTTGCCTCTTGAAAACAGTGTCAGAACAATGAATACGGGATATGTCATGCATGATATGCATGGACAGGGTTTTGGGCTCTTGGTATATGCATCCATGATATCATATCACTCTCCTGAGGATGGACATGCCAACATGGTAGCCGGAAAGTTTTTGTCGAGAACAGGATACCCACGGAGAGTTGCCGTTTGTCAGAGCCCTGCAGCAGTCTTAAATAGTCTGCTGCGGGGTGCATATTACTTGCCTGAACCGACCACCAATTCGTCTGGGCATATAGTACTCCATATCTGCTACTTTTGTAATGGAAAGATTTTCTGCTTTTGTCGTGGATCGAAAAGCAACAGATAGTTTCCCTGCTTTTGCGTGGATTGAAAAACAACAGATGGTTTATCGGCAACGGATGGTTTACCGGCTTCTCGATAGATTGCCTCCACTCGACAAATTTTATCAAACGTCATCCATATTCTCAAAACTAGACTTGTGTTTGCTGGACAAATCTCATGAAACCATTTAAGTGTATTTCCCAAACCGTGCTTTGTGGAGGGTGGAACCCAGAAAATTCGCTGGAGTGACTCTCATGGGTTCGTTTGTGCAGTGTGTCATGACGTAAAATGCTTAAATCACTAGAAGTTCCATATAAACATAATCATATGCATTTTATCCCGTACCTTATGCATTTTTGCATTGATTAAATATTTGAAAACAATATTCATTTTAAAAATAAATATATATTTTAAACTTTTATTGATTTAATAAAATTAAAACATTTTAGTTGATTGTTTTCTGTTAATTGGTTAATTTGGTATTTTGCTGGTTATAACTTTAAATAAATTAAATTATTGGAGTTATAGGGATTTTAAATGTATTTAAAAATAAGTTATGAAAATGTCATTATTAAAATTGTTAGTATAAAGGTTTTTACATCAACACAAAGTTTTAGATTACTTTAAGTTATGAGTTGTTATCTTCTATTAAGGACGATGGTCATTCTTATTCACTAATAAATTATCATTGAGATTCAAATTTAGAAATGTTCAAGCTAAATGGTCAAATCCATGTACTTTGTATTGGTATATTGTAATTCTAGGTAACCTTTGCATGAGCATGAGGAACATTTAAACGAGTGATATTTTTGGAAATTTGGGTACTGGCTCAATACTAGGTCGAGAGATGTGTCAAGATCCACTATTGGATGAAATAAGTTCTGCGAGTTCAATTGGGTGAGTCTCAAGTAATGCGTAATGCGTAATGATTGAATATGATTTAAACATTTTTTGTGGGTCAATTTTTATTTTCTTTTTTATATTTAATCATGAAAATTACTTAAATTTTTTTCCAAAAAATAATTTAAATTTTCCATCATATTATATAATATCTTTCTTAATCATCATAATCAAAGACTCACCCAACTCTATCTCTACCCAATTCAATTTCTTAAAAAATATACAGATAACAAAATAACCCTTCAATAACAAAAAAACAACTCTTTAATAACAAAAAACAACTCATGAATCATTATGTGACCCCTTCAAAAGGGTATTTCCTTCTTTCATGTTTGCAATTATACTTAATATAATCACAAAAACTTTAAATCATGAACTCAAAATCTTTGTTCCCTTAAATCATGAATGCAAAATCTTAGTTCGTCGTGTATATACTTTTGATATAAAAGATGATATTGTTATCTACAATTTAAATCTGAGTTGGTTATCAAAACCCATAAATGCAAAATAAAAAAGTTTGCAACGAGTCAAACTAAACAATTTATCATTATTATTTTTTAAATGATTTGGTGGTGGGGATTTCCAATGGATTTTGTACAAAAACTAATTTTGTAAATAATATTTAATTATATCTTTTAAATATTGAATTTCTTTCTCAAATATTTACATCTATAAATGTTTATATCTTATAATTTGAGGTAAACTAAAATTATAATTTTATGAAATAGAATATATATTCTTTATATATGTTATGAAGTAAAATTTATATTCTTTATATTAATAAAACATATATTATTAAATATTATAAGATACGATTTCTAATTATATATATATATATATATATATATATATATATAATTAAATAGACCATATCATAAAGCTATAGCTTTTTAGTATTATATGTTATTTGATTTACTTGTCATAAATTATTAATTGTATAATTTTACATATTAAAATATAAAATCATTAATAAATTATAATCTATATTTTTAAGTAAATATTAATATTTTTAATAAAAAACATAATGATGTATATAATTGATATTTTTAAGTCAATATCAATATTTTTCATGAAACCACATTACCACATTGATGTCATTCTTAATTTTTATTAAATTCTATATAGTATATCGAATTATATTTTTGGTGGATTAATTTGTATGATATTACATATCTATAAACATATGGTTATTAGTTATAAGGTTATTATTCTGAATTGTTATACCTTCCCATCCTTTCTTTTCCCCTCTTTACCATATGTGATGTGGTATGAATGAGTATATGAATAATACTAAAAATCAATTAAAAAGTGTAAAAAATAAAAATAAGAGACAAAATACACCTAACTTGTAGTTTTGGGTATTCTCATTATAGTTACATAGTTACAAAAGTATGCTTCTTTCTCATTTTTATAATCATTCACTAAGTATACATTGGAAAACATCTAAATTGTTTTTTTTTCATTTTTATAATGATTCACTAATTTCTAAAGTGTGTTTTTTTTTTTCCTTTTTATAATGATTCACTAATTATACATTTGACAACATCTAATAGATCATGACTTATTTACTTAAAATGATTTTTTCCTAATTTTGAACAATTATTTGATAAAAATACATGAGAATTTACAAGTATATTCTAGTGTGAATTGAACCAAGGTGATTTGAAAAAATGCACACATAAGCTATGAATCTTGATGAAATTAATGAAGGGCATGTGCAAGCTAATGAGGGTCACTTTTGGCATGTTAGATGCAATCAAAAACTGAAAAATCAGGCATCCATCAACTTACTTGGTTTTTTTGAGATACTTACACAAGATATCTTGCATCGAGTAAAAAATATGAAACATAGGAAATTGAGTCACGTTTCTAAATATATAAGTTTTAAGTAATGAAAATTTACATAACTATGTGAAATTTCGTTTTTTCTAACAGTCACTTTTTTTTTTGGCAAATGAAAAGGTATATGTTTTTGTGCGTGCAGCCTTTCACTACCTAAATGACGGTTTTGGGCTACAAAATCTGGTATACATGTATAGAACTCGTAGCATCTGCGCTTTTCTGCATTTGATTCTGCATCCGTGCTTTTCCTGATCTCTGTCGGCAACTCAACCAAATCCACCACTCCATGTGGGCTTCTTCCTTGAACAATCTGGAATGGGCTAAAATCTCTCAACTGATTCACATAATTGTTGTATGTGAGCTCTACTTGTGCCAACACATTCTCCCACTGCTTGGGTCTGTCGGCCGTCAAACTCCTCAGAAGATTTCCCAAAATTTTGTTCACTACCTTGGTTTGTCCATCTATCTACAGATGATATGTCGAGCTAAACTGCAACTTCGTGTCCAGTTTGTTCCATAGGGTTCTCCAGAAATGACCCATAAACTTGGTATCTCTATCCGATGTGATACTCTTCGGTAACCCATGCAATCTGACTACTTCCTTGAAGAATAGTACAACAATGCCTGTGGAGTCAGTTGTCTTCCGACACAGAATAAAGTGTGCCATTTTCAAAAAATTGTCGACTACAACAAATATTGAGTCACTTCCTTGCCGTGTCTTCGGAAATCCTAGCACAAAATCCATGCTCAGGTGCTCCCATGGGGTATTCAATACTGGAAACGGTGTATACAACCCTATGTTCTGACTTCTCCCTTTTGCCAACTGGAAAACTCTACATTGTTGAACCCACTTTCTGACATCTGTCGCCATCCCTGGCCAATAATACTTTCTTCGACTAATGCCTTAGTCTTGTTGATGCCAAAATGACCTGCTAATCTGCCATTATGAAACTCTTGGATTAGGTTCTCTCTTATGGATCCTTTGGGGATAGACAACTGTTTTCCCTTGAATAGATAGCCTTCTTGGATGAAATAATCCAAGTATGGAGTCCTGTTGACACTCCACAGTTCGTGACAAGCTTCTCATGCTTTCAAAAAATCTCTATCGATCGCATACTCTGTCTTCACCAACTCTATTCCCGTTTCCTGAACTGTCCCCGTGTTCAGCAATGCAACTCTTCTATTGAGCACGTCGGCAACCTTATTCGACTTGCCCAACCTATGTCGCAACATGAATGTATATCCCTATAGGAATTCGACCCATTTCATGTGCTGCTGATTTAACTTCAACTGAGTATTTAGATACCTCAGTGCTTGGTGATCTATGTATAACAAAAATTCATTGGGAAACAAATAATGCCTCCACTTCTTCAATGCTTGGACAATAGCATAGAATTCCTAGTCATAGACCGAATATTTTTGCTTCGCATCATCCAACTTTTCACTGAAGAATGCAATTGGTTGGCCCTCCTAGCTCAACACTACTCCAATTGATGTTCCACTTGTGTTGCAATCGACCTGGAAAACTTTGTCGAAATTTGGGAGCGCCAATAATGGGATCTCAATGACCTTTTCCTTCAACTTGTCGAAAGCTCACTGGGTTGCTTCCGTCCACTTGAAATCCCCTTTGTGCATGCACTCTGTCATTGGTGCACAAATCTGACTAAATCCCCTGATGAACTTCCTGTAGAAAGTGGCAAGTCCATGGAAACTCCTCACCCCCGTCGCGCTTGTCGATTCAGGCCAATCCAGTACTGCCTTCACCTTTTCTGGGTCCATCACCAACCCTCTACCCGAGATTACGAATCCCAAGTATACCAGTTCTTCCTTCATGAAGAAACACTTTTGAAGGTTCACCATCAGCTTCTCTTCCTACAAATTCTACAATATCTGTCGAATGTGCTCCAAGTGTTCTGCCTTGGTTCGACTGAAAATTAGAATTTCGTCTAAGTAGACTACGACAAAATTTCCAAAGAATGGTTTCAGTACTTCATTCATCAATCGCATGAATGTACTGGATGAATTAGTCAATCCAAATGGCATGACTAACCACTCATACAACCCTTCCTTTGTCTTGAATGCTATCTTCTATTTGTGTCCTTGTCTAACCGGAATCTGGTCATAACAACTCTTTAGGTCTATCTTCGTGAAGTATTTCAATCCACTCAAACAATCCATCAAGTCATCCATTCTCGGCAATGGAAACTAATACTTGATCGTGGTCTTGTTGATAGCTCTGGAGTCTATACACATCCTCCATTCTCCACCTTTCTTTAGCGCCAATACTGCTGGTATTGTGCATGGACTCAGACTCTCTCTGATCAATCCTTTATTCAACAACTCCTGGACCTGCCAATTGAGTTCTTGACCTTCTGTCGAACCCATCCTATGCGGTGCTTTGTTTGGCAGACTCGACGCTGGAATCAAGTCAATCTGATGGGATATGCTCCTTGTTGGCGGCAATCCAGTCGGTGTCTCATTGACTACTATGCTTCAAAACTCATCAAGCATCCTTCCAACTTCGACTGGAATCTTCTCCATTGTCGCCTTCTTGACATATGGTCCCTTCAGAATGATAGCGTAACACCCCGACTACTTTTCATCTTCCGCAAGGAATTCTTTCGCTGAACACATCAGCACTCACTTCTCCCAAAATTTGCTCTCGCCCTGCTTACCATCATCTTGATCCTCCAGTTTTGGGCTTAAAAGTACTTTGTACACCATTCTTCCATACTGTGACTGTGTTGGATCGACCATCATATATCATTTTTTGATCATATTTTCATGGTATTCCTGACAACAAATGGCATGCGTCCATTGGGATTACATCGCACAGTACGCTGTCTTCTAACTTCCTACCCTTGAAGTTAATCAGGCACTATTTGGTCACCTTCACATCGTGTCCTTTTTGGAACCATGAGATCTTGTAAGGGTGTGGATGTTCTTGATACTTCAACCTGATCTTGTTGATGACCTCTGTCGATACTAGATTCTCAGTGATTCCACCATCAACTATGGTTTTGCAATGCCATTTTCCAATTCACACCTTCATTCGAAAGATCGCCTTCCCCTATGCTCGCTCTTGCTCATCGCGTTTGTCTTCTTGATCCAATGTTCTGCTAACCGTCAGGCTTTGGTTCCTTCTGTTCTCCTCTCTACTACTGTCGGATGCTGACCCTTCCCTCTCGTCAACTTGCTCATCCCTTCGACGTCGGGATTTTGAATCCTCTGTAGCATGTACATTCTCTGGGCATTCATATGACTTGTGTCCCGCTCCATGACATTTATAACATAATATGGCTGGTATGTTAGCTCCCTTTCTGTCGGATGGACCACCTCGACCATACACACCTCGACCGCGGTTCTCACAACCATCGCGTCGGTTCTCTTGCGGGTTTTCTCTTGTCGATGTCCCTTCCGCATGTCGACTATCTTTGACAATTTCCTTCCTGTAACCGCTACTTTGGCCTTTTGTGGAAATAGTCTTCGCACCCCGACCAGTCATTCGACCTATGGTCGTTGTAGATTTTCCCGACATTTTCTCTTCTGCTTTCAGAGCTAACTGGTAGGATTCACCTACTACTCTGAATCTTGACATGCTCAATTCATCCTGAATGGCATATTTTAAGCCGTTCACATATCTAGCGACAACTTCTTCTCCTTTGTCAGTCTAGCCCGACCTTATCGACAACTTGTAGAACTCTTCCGTGTACTCCTTCACGGTCATCTCTTTTTGTTGAAAGTTCTGCAACTTCCTGAACAAGGAAATCACATAGTCTTTCGGCAAGAACTTTCCTTTCAGTTTGGAAACCATCCTATCCCAAGACTTGATTTTCTCCTTGCCTTTCTTGACTTTGTCAACCTATACATTGTCCCACCACAATGAGGCATGACCCTTCAACCTCAGACATGCAGTCCTAACCTGCTTAGGGTCCTCAATTTGCAATATCTCAAAGTATTTCTCCATTTATCTGAACTAGTCGATCAAGTCTTCTGGATCCAGAATTTTGGAGTAGGTATGAACATCTATCTTGGTCCGAGCTCTCATCTCTGCAGAAGCTTGATCAATTTTTCTTCTGGTTCTTCTCGTGCGACTTCCCAAGCTTCCACTTCTTCGACTTCCTCGTCGTTATGGTCTAGCGCATCAGGAATACAACCACGCCTTTGGATTTCTTTGATCGATGCGACTTCATTTGTCAAAGTTTGGATTGTTCAAACACACTCATCGAACATCTCATGATCAACTGTGACTGCTACACTATGCGCTCGTCGTCCTCAGATATTAACGCCTCTGTGAGACATTTTCAATCTTTGTTGAAACTCCTGCTCATCCAATCGCAACCAGACTTCAACAAGTCATGCACAACTCTACCCAACCTCAGCTAGATCTGTTCAACACACTTGTAGGCTTAATACCACTAACGTTCTTGTACATGCAGGATGTTCTTCCCGCACTGATATAGCTATCCTTCGGCTCTTAGGATACTATAGCTCTGATACCAATCGACACAAGGCGCGTTAGTCCCTTAAGGTTCTTGCTCAACATTACACACAACATGACCACAATGCTCACATGAAACAAGGTGCAAACAACATGCCAGAAGATGGCTTATATTACTTCTACCAATCGGTTACAATGCGGAATAACTATAAATACAATTGACTAACTACTTGTCGGACTCAACCGTTACAATACAGAAGTAACTGTGGTGTGCTCTCTCAGTGTGTCGACCTTACCCTCTCGTGGTTTCTTGCGAAACTCTGAGCTATGGCTCGATATTCTCTGCATTCGGAAGTTGTGTGACTGTTCTCTACAATCTAGAGAACTTCTCCCCAAACTCTGCTTTGCAACTCCAACACAATGGAACTATCCCCAAAATGCCAAGTCGTCCTGGTCTTCTACTCTGCTACTGTTGTTCCCGATGTCCACTCCAACACCCAAGACACGCATCCTCGTGTCGGTCGATCCTTCCATGATCCTACAGACCTACAATTGTCAACACCCCTGCCGTACTACACAATCTCTTCTTGTGACACCATTTGTCATGTCTTCACCCACCCACAATAATGGCCATTAACTTCCTCAGCAAGTCCTAACTACTGTCATGTACTCTCCTTGACTTCTACGCTTCACTCTGACATGCTACAGTAAACCATCATGTCAGCCATACTGTCTATCACCTTCGACTCACCTGTCGGCTTCACTCTTTGCTTAGGCTTCACCAGTCCACCCCTTCTTCCTCGCTTGGCTCATGCCCAAAACCTGTCGACGTCGTGGTCTGACAACATGTCGACCCTACTATGACTCTGCAGCAAATTCTCACCTGTCGACATTGACATGTCGACTCTCAACCTCTTCACTCCTGTCGACTGCTTCGACAACTTTTGCTCGACTTGTTGACTTCGACAACCAACCTGCTCATCCGCACTAGTGGTCATTAGCACTCCCTCTGGTAGGTCTCCTTATGGTATACAACTTTGACTGATCTGCCTAGGCCCCAATGCTCCTGCATCACAAATTGAATTGTAGAAATGAAATAATTTGTCATATATATCTGAATTTTGGGCAGCAATAAGGGAAGTTTGATGACAGGATAAAGGTGTGCATGTCGACAGTGTAATAATGTGTATGGATAAAATAGGGAGATGGTGGTAGTAGTTTATGGACATGATGAAGCTTGGATAGAATGATGATTTGGTAGATTGATTGAAGAATGATGAACAAAATAAGAAGATTTGTTTATGGATTGAATGATGTAATAGAAAGATGATGTGTATGGATGGATCAATGATGTAATGTGACAAATATGTACATGTAATACAAGTTGGGTCTTGTAATTATTTTTCTTAGTTGGATCTAAGAAAATACCAAGCTGAGTCTTGGAATAGAAGTTGGTGCTTCTGATTCAGTTGTAGCTGATTAACCCCCCGGTTGTAGCTGATTGAAGAAATATAAAAATATTACAAAACCTATATCTTGTGTCTCTTGTGATGTGTTAATGATATGGATTACTTTTCTGATATTTTTTGATTCATAAATCATGATTTTTGTATGAATGCTAAAGTGGAATGATAAATGATAAATGTTAGAAGAAGTTGAAGAAAGTTAAAATTGGAATTAAGTGCATGCTCGCTGATTCACCCCCGCTCTCATTGAGCCATTGTTTCTGTCAAACTAGAAGTATTTGATGAAGTTTTCTTTAATTTATTTCCATACTAATGTCTCTCCCCTTGCTTCTTCCATTTTATACCATTTATTCGACAAGTCAACGAGTGTGCTTGGAAAGAGTTGCAGCCAAGCCATTTCATCCTTGTATCCTAGTATTCACCACTATTTTTCGCATCTATCGACGCGGGACTCAAGATCTTGTCCTTGAGTGAAAGTTGGGATATCTTCTTGAGTTGTTAACTTCTTTCCTCCAATCTGTTCAAAAAAATATGTCGATGTGTTGGTCCATGTTTGGAGTCATGATTGATGAGTATCCCACCATCTCGCGCCTTGTCACGTGAAAGTCTCGACCAGACTCTGCAGTCTTCCTTGTTCACCGACATGTTTCGAAACTTCCTTGACATGTGCTATTGGTGATTGCCATTGTTTATATCGCAGTGCAGGATGATGTGCAGGTTCAATCTTCGCAGGTGCAAGAGTCGGATATTCACGAATTTTTTGTTCAAATATTTTTGGGATGGTCGAGACCGAGAAGCACTTCTTGAGTTTTTTTTTCGAGATCGCTTTATTGTCCAGCATTCTTTTAAGTGAAGATCATAATTTTCCATCTGTGAGTTATAAATTTTAGTGTCAGAATTATATCTGACTAAAGCAGGGTCTCCCAGATGGAGTTCCCCCAGAGAAATTGGTTTGATAAAGCTGTCTGATATCATTATCATCCTCAACAGGTTCATACCAAAGTTCTCCTTGAGATGGGGAAATTGGTACTATTACCTTCTGACCGTTTCCTTTTAATTTGATGTGAACTTTATCAAGTGATATCGAAGCCTTCATCTTGCAGCCCCATGGTCGTCCAACCAGGGCTAGAAAAGAACTTGCGCCATCCTTTGGATTTATGATTTCAAAATCAATACTTGTTTTTATGACTTTAATGGATGTTTCCACTTCTTTCCAAACTCCAATTGGCTCAATGAGTCCTTGATCCGTGAGCTTTAGATAAATTCTTGACTCTTGCAATGTTGGTCAACCTAATTGGCCCCAAGTATCACGAGTCATGATATTAACTTGAGAACCAAATTCAAGTATGACTTGTTGGATGTGATATCCATGTTTCTCAAGGTCGACAAGTGGGTCGACATCGTTTTTGTCTTTTTGATTTAGTCGGAAAATGTTTTTAGCTTGTCTTTGCATGACGGGTTTGTTTTTGATTTTATGTAACAAGTCAATTAGTTTTCACACAGCTTCATCTTTAGAAATTAAATTAACCAATTTGTTAACTGCTTCGTGTTGAATTTCTTCATTGTCTTCCTATGCTGCTAAATCAAAGAATATGTCGGATGTGTTTTTATATAAAGATATTTTTTTAACAGGATTTGGATAATCCTATTTACTTATTACTTTTCTTATTTGAGGTTTATCTTGACCAATATGAGTGCCCTATCTAGCTACAATTTGCAAATTTTTAGTTCGAATCACGTCACATTTCGGTACACAGGACAAGGCGTTAACATTCTTTTTATTCGTGATTTTTTCAATCATAGTAAGACAATCCTCTAAAAAGTGATCTCCTACTCCACATTTAGTACAAAATTTTAGATCAGTTATATCTTTATATGGACATTTTGCATGGAGATGATCTTCCTTGAGACAGGTGTAACATTGGCCAGGTTGGTGAGGTCGACCATCGCGTCCGCCATTGCCTTAACCCCAACCTAGATATCCTCCACGATGGTTATAGTTTTCATTCCGCCGATCATATCTTCATCCATCATATTGTGGGTATCTTCCATTTATGTCGTTGCGGTCATAATGGTGATTCCTTCCATTTCTATCATTGCGATCATATATGTTGTGTTTATCATTTCTATCATGTCGCTGCTCGACAGAATTTGTTTGGTACACTGCATGATAGTTCTGTTTGTTCTTCAAGTTTAGATGACATTCTGTGACAGAATGAGTGTCTAATTCACAGATATGACACCACTTTGCTTGTTTATTTTTCATATTATATGGGCAGTTGTCTATCTTGTGTAAGTCATAGTCTTGACATATATCGCAAAAGCATCTTGATTGAATAAATTTGACATCTTGTCGTCGCTCCTCCATACAACAAGAGTCCTTGTGATGTCCTGCAGTGGATCATTTCGTACACCACACTTCAGATCCTTTCAAACTAATATCTTGGATAGACTGCTGCATGCTATCTAGTCGCTCTTCAATGTGTCTATTGGCGAGGGCCAAGGGATACTCGTCATCCATTTCAATTTCCAAATACTTTGTCAAGGCATATTCATATGAATTGACACTTTGCCAGCGAACGTGCACTTTAATTTTTCTAATTAGTCCAACAACGAACCACTTGATTAGAAGTTTTTCTTCAATTTCATAATCAATCTGGCTCAAGAGATCTTTAAATATATTATCGTATTCCTTCACAGTCTCCGTCGGTCTCTGGACTGTTTTCTTCAATTTTTTGGCAGCTAAGTATTTTTCATCTGAAGTCTTGAATAAAGATAGAAAGTGTTGTTTAATTTGCGCTTTCATTGCATTCAGTGTTTTGTCGATGTATCCCATGTACCATGTAATTGCTCTCTTTTTTAGGGAGCCAGCAAAATGGGCCAATTGAGGTTCTTCACTAGTAAGTTGGTTGGTTGTCCAAATTGATTTGCAGACGAACGAATGTCTTTTTGGATCTTCATCACCTTCGTAGAACGAAAGGTGAGCTATTGTATGCAACATATTTGCTACTATTTCAACCACAAAATTATCTGGTGGTGTCGGTGGATTATCACCGTAACAAAATTAGGTGCTTGTTTGATCTCAATGGGTACTATAGTCAAATGACTCTCAAGAGAGGGTTCCTTTCCTTCAATGCCAGTGTCTGGAACTTCTACTTCTTCGTTGGGTCTTGGAAATCTATTTTATTGAACTAATTTAGTTGAAATCCAGGAAAAATTCTGTGCTATATGGATTTCGCTACTCTTCAAAACTTTCCGGAGTACTCAATGACTCGCTTAATGCTGGTAGTGGTGGGGGGGGTGCTTCTGCATGATCTGAATAGAGTAAGTGGAAACTTCTGTTGGAAAACTCAGGTTGAAAAGTCACCCAGTTTACTTCTTCAGGTCGATGAATCAAAATATGTCGACTTCATCACCTCAGTTACCGCGTCGAATCCAAATGCCTGACTGGCCAACGTGGAGTCCTAGGTCTTCTTTGATAATGTCTTGCACTCAGACAGTCTGAGTTAACTACAACAAATAAGGGGGTGTTCGTACCTCGGGTATCCGAACTTGGAGAGAACTACCTCACTCTATCCACAAGTCCTTATCCATTGGTGATAGGTCATCATCGACGCTCCTTTCTTCGTGGGCTCGACTCGGCTCCGACATATTTCCTTCTACATCTATCACGACACTCGGTCCTCACTTCTTCAGGAGAGCATTGGCTTGATCCCTCAACTCATCACGCTGCTTCTTCCTTTTTTCTCTTTCAAATTTTTGGATGGCTGGAGTGATTTTATGGCTCATTGTTCTATCTTTGTCAAATTTATTGAATCTCCCACTGTTGGTCATGTCACCTTTTTATATGTCAACCTTCATCAATTATCTTCTCCATCAAAACATGTTTCGTCACCCCCCAATGCCGACCCGAAGTTCTCTAGGAAATTGGGGAAGTGCAAGACATCATTTGTTTAGAAAATACTCCCATTTGCACTCATGCACAAATTTTTCCCACTGCCATTCTTTTTTCTCCCAATTTGAATTTGGAAGGGGCGGGAGCAATAATGGTCATGTCTCAACAATGTGTGCAGTTCCTTTGTCGATCAATAATTTGAACAAAACCATCGACAAGGAACACAATAAATGGTCGGTAAGGTCAGTGAAGAAACTTTTCCTTACTTCGTCGACAGAGTCTCACTCTTCAATCGCCTGTTCTTCACAGAACTCGTCAGCAATCTTCTCGCACCATTCGGACAGATTTGTGTGACCTCCATTGATCAGCTTCGAAATCAACTTTTGCTCCTCTTCATCTATTGGTCTTCTCATCCAACAAATTCTTTAGTGCGAACGGCATGGATTCTGTGAATTTTTCATGAGTCTCGGTAAAGAACTTCTCCCTTGCTTGAGAAATTGTCAGCTTGTTTGTCCTTGCATAGTTTTGCAGATAGTTAGAAATATTCTTCTCCCACCATTCTTTGATCTCTTGCTCTGGTATCATTGATCATGCTCACTACTCTTTCGATGTATGCATCACCGACAATGGAACCAATGTTGTAGTTGAGGGGGTTGCATTGTTACCAGTGATACATAATATATTATACAAGCATGTACAAGACACAGTCACAAGTAGACAACATGTGGAGAGAAGTGAAAGCCTTTATTACTCAACAATATGCATATGAGGATCTTTCTGAAGGTAAGACACTTGCAGAAATATAAAAATCAGAGATAAAACAGAGACACCCTGGGAAACCCTCCTAGGGTATAGAACGCAACAAAACTTCTTTTGGGATTCTTTCAACAAGTACAATATCAAAGCATACACTTAAGAGTAACAGACTGAAATTAGATAGCTAAAAACAATGAATATGTTTTCAGCTTTTACACATTCCCTGACTGACTATAACTTCAACTGAATGATGATAGACATTTACCAGTTAGGTGACTATGATAACACCATCCATGCTCATTATGGATTTCCATTAACTAATGGTGATTTCCATTAGTTAAAATCTCCATGGTGATTTCCATTATGGATTCAATGCCAAGTAGCATGTTCTTCTTTATCTCTTCTAGTGTTGGTATAACCTATTACATGTCCCAAAACTATTGGAGGTGACAACATTCCGTAAGTTTGCTCAAGGTTTGGTATATTTGAATCTAGCATTTTTCAATGAATCCTCTATATATTGTTCCAAATGAATTCTAGGTAGCCTTGTTTTAGTTATCACCATGTAAGAGTCTTTCTAATTTCGTCAACATTCAATCTTGGAGTATGTTTGTTTGCTAGTCTGAACCATTCCTCCATTGTGATCCCCTTAAGATATTTTGCAGCATGAGTCCTCATGTCTGTGACGAATCATTGAATTTAGACAATCCATTGGTGCATTGAATATGGACACTAGCACAAACCCATCTCAACCTAGGTCTCAAGGTTGTGAAGTTCGAGGATGCTTATGTTGAGTTTAGTAGCCCCCTTGCTGTGGTTGGAAGTGAACCATCAACTGTTTGTGTGTCTGACAAAGCATTGGGTGCATGGAATATGGACACTGAACCCTATAATCTATTGAAATCTCTATAATATTACGATTGATTGGTGAAACTGCTCATCAAAGCCGTAGTTGACCACCGCTCATTGAGACGTATTTTCATAACTCAGATCCAACCATTTCAAATAAGGTTTTAGTTTTTATCCTGGATTCTAGAAACTTGGATAAAAAAAATTGCTAGTCCTATCCATTCCCTTCCCTGCTGCACACACCATTAATCTTTCTGACCAGACCTAAATCTTTTTTTGGGGGTATGTTTGTTTGTCAGTCTGAACCATTCCTCCATTTTGATCCCCTTAAGATATTTTGCAGCATGAGTGCTCGTGTCTTTGATGAATCATTGAATTTAGACCATGTATTTATAAACTTATCTATAATTTTATATGCACCAGCTAGCTACAAACAAGGATAGTTCAGGAACCCCAACCCCCTATATAATATGGTCGAGCATTAGTGATATTGAAGGGATTTATTTTCATATGATTCATAACATGAGTGAATGGAGCCACAATTCAGGACCACATTTAGAGGAAAGGGCTTTCATATGAAGTTGGGTTGGTTTCCTATCAGGTGGAAGTAACGCAGATATGTGATTCTAACGTAGATATGGTGAGTATATTACTATCCATTCTTTCCCCATCACCATAGGGGATGGGAAGGATACACAATTCTCAGCTTTCCAGTCTTGATTCTTCTAGCATGATGAGCAAGGAATCTTAAAAACTGTTCACACAGTAAAACACAAAAAACAGTACATTTAGAACAGATGTTTCCCCTTCTGGGATCTGGTCATGCATTCAACAGTGGGGTTGCTTGTCTTTCTAGACTTTCTGTGTATTACTTGAGTCCATTCTTTGTGGTTGTCATGAATTGGAGCAGCGTTCATGACTGGGGGCTATCTTGTTACATTTTGTTTGGTTATTCTCTTGTAGTGAAAGGTCCTATTGGTGGTGGTGGCACTGACTACTGCCACGTCTCCTGTTGTTTCCTCTAATTGTGTCTCATTGCCTAAAATCTCATTTTTTTCATTTTTGAGTCCATAGGCAGTTGGGGGTGGTCACTAGCTCTGCTGTATCATCAATGCCATCACTCTAGTGGGATTTCTTTTGATTTTTTTTGCGGCTGTGTGGAAGCTGTAGTTGAGACAAAGCCTACCTGTGCCCCATCCTCTTGGCTCCCCTACTTTACTTGTCTTGGCTGTGGCATTTGTTCTTGCAGCGGATCCTTTTGACTTCCCTTTTTTTGTGTGAGGATGTCAGAGAGTCCATTGTTGGAGAGTTGGCTTTCTCACTATGTCTTTTTGGAATTCCATCCAAAGAGTTGATGGGATGAAGAACAAGCTTCTCTCTTGGAGGTAAGTTATTCTCCACAAGATGTTGCTACTTGCTACCCTTTTCTGACTTTGCACCATGCAGGCTTATTCTGTTTCCGATTTTAGCCTGCAGGATCAACATTCAAATGAAGTTTGGGGCATTAGCCCACTATTAATGCCAGATCTGTCTAGATCGTTGTCTAGAAATACATACATTTAGAAATGAAAAGCCAATCTAGAGGTAAATGAGGAGGCAGTTTCACCTACAAGTCCTCTAAATCAGACCTCCAAACATGTTGGGAAACTACTTGGACAGAACCTGACTCAAAGGGAATTTTAGATAGGCCTCAGTCTGTATGTTCAGTTGACACAAAAACCTGATCAATTCATGGATGTAGATTGTTGCAAGGAAAGATTGTATTATAGTTCGAAATGCTAATCTAGGTAAACAAAGAGAAACTGGTTCACAGATAGATCATGATTTAGGACAAAAATAGTTTTACAATGACTCACCACTCTTGGAGGAAATTTGCCCTTGGATACCTGTATCTGTTCCTCCAACATCTGCAAGTGATCATTAAGAATGGAACTGAGGTTTGTGCATTGCAAGTGGATTTTTTCCTGTGTAAAACATTGGATGGCAACATGAAGATCAACGATTGACACTTAGGACTGCACCTACAACAATCAGCAGTAGAATTAGCTGTACTAATGTAATCTGCCATAAAATGTGGAGCGGCATCTTCTCCTGTTTTAAACATAAAAGTTACATTTATATCAGAAGAAGTGTTAAAAATATAGGTAGATATATGAGCCTTAGGATTGCATGTACAAGTACTTTGAACCAATGACATAAAAGAATAGAAAAAGAGCAATTCAAAACATAGTTACAAAAGATTCCCAAACACTTTTTCATTTTTTATCAATGCTCAATAATTACTAGAGATTAATCCCAGTTAAAGTGTTGACTACTAGAAGTTAAGCCAATATTTTACATGTACAAATATTTGAATGATATTGTTACTACCTGAAAGTGCATAGTTCATTTTGCACATATCAAGAGCAATCATTGACCATTTTTTTCTCACTAGGGAGGCTCCTAGGGTCAGAATGCAATATGTACAAGTGTGCCCCCTTTGATGATTCATTTCAATTTGCAGAGTCTTGGAGGACACATTTGGGTTTGATCCTAACCTTGGCATGCTTGTATCCTTCATTCATGACTTAAGTAGGACAGTAGAGGTCTCATTTGGAAGGCAAACAACACACTATAGAGGTGATCAAGCCTAGGAGGTTACCATGTGAACCCTAACCCCAGTCATATGTCAAATCAAGGCACTCCCACATATTTCCACACACATATTTGACAAACTTTCTAGTTCTATTGTACTTCTTACAAGATTCAAACTGTGGGACTTTTCATGCAAATATCATTTTCCTGTTCATCTAACGAAAATGCTATTGCAAAAGAAATGAGTATGTCCATTATTGCATTTCATTATTGAAACATCCATCTCTTTATCTTCTAAAGTCCTTTTTGATGCTCATAGACAATGACATTATTGAAGAAAAATTATTATAGGTTTAAGGTGAGGGGTGCATGCATCTCTCCAAACTTGATTTCATAGGCTCTGCCATATTTACTAATTTTCAAATCCAAATTGAATAGCCTGAGCTAGCCTGACTGGATTGTCATCTTTGGCACAAGGATCGAGGGAGCCTCAAATGGCATCCTATCCACCTGATAGCGGATCTATTGATCCGACAATTATAGGAAGGAAACCTTGAGAACAATGATGGTGCTGCCCAAAATGCTGAGGAAATTTGTGCCAAGGTCTACCATAAGATAATCCAAATTTTGAAGAAACTCCCATTGATATCTTTGTTTCCGAGGACAAAAATATAAGTATTGCATATAAAGGAAAAACCCTGTTGGAATATTTTGTGGGTAGAGAGCCCCATGAAATTATCATTAGGGCTTGGGTAAGAGAAGTCTGGGAATCTCATGGCTGACATTGTACTCATTCTAGCTGCTTCAATTCACGGTGAAATCCCTTGTTTAGGATATCATTACCTATGGACTTTGGGTGTGTAAGAATACCTTGGTTATTTTCTCTCCATGAGACGTGAGGGTGTTTTAGTAGACTAGATTGCCCAACTTTCTTGCCTTGTGTGGGTGGAGTTTCCTGGGCTTTCTATGCAATTTTGGGCTTTTCTAAAGCACATTTCTGTGCTAGTTGGAGGTTTCATTTGCCATGAACCTGCACACTTTTCCAACCCCCGACCTCAGAAAATGGGTGTGCCTTTGTGTCAATCACCCTAAATATTTGAAAGAGTTTGTACTTATTTGGGCAGGGGACAAGATGATGAAACAACAGGTAGGTATATGAACCTGCCAAACACATGCTCATGTTTCCAGCATCCATACCATAAAATATGTGAATGTTCATTGATGGTCAATCCTAACCCCTAGTAAGCCTCTAGTGCTAAAGGAAATCAGGTTCAGAATGGTCCTTGTTATCTCCAAAACCTGTTCCTTTAAGATGCCAAGTCCTAGCACTGCTTGGAGCAACATTGGGGCAATGCTAGAGTTGATTCCCACTGTAACCTTGTCATTCACCTTTCTAGTGACTCCCAATGTAACCTTGTCATTCACCTCCCCCACTTCATAGTTGGTGCTTTTCTAGCTGTAGGGGGGTGTCCTTGATATTGATTTCAGGAGGCTTACTTCCTCAAGATATTCAATAGAGCTCATAGTCACCTTGAACAGATATAAAACAAATACTTCTGGATGAATGAATCATCACTCGTGTTGCAACTTGCAACCACTGGGCTATGGAGTTAATATATTTGCTATTTGGGGTCTGAAATAGGAATGAAGAAATCTAACAGTGCATTGTGTTTTCAGTGAATGCTGCAAATTGGTTCTCCCAGCTTAGTACTAAAAATAACAATGAATACATTTGACTAAGTAAATGATAATTCATTAACATCCCCAATAATAGAGTAATCAAGTAAAGAGTACAACAAATAGATTCATTGAGCAATGCTACTTAGTTCCTACAAAGTATGATCAATTTGTCTATCATCCATTCAACGTTTACTATGAGATATCCGAGGATTGATAGAACGATCAATTCATCAATTTTCCCCCGTTTTGCACATTATAGGGATCAACATAAGGATAAGTGAGCACAAACAACAAAGGGTGATTCTCTAGAATCCTTGAATGCAGTCATGGGTACAAGTCTGAGATACCAAAAAGGAAGAAGAGATGGGACACTTGAAGATATTCAATACAGTAACAACACTTAACCAATGGTGGATTCCTCCACGCAAAGTCGATCCAACCCTTTGGTAATCCTTATTTCCTCCTTAATTATATGTACAAATCTGATCATTCTGACATGGTAAATACTAAAAAATGATCATTTCTCTATAAGCCTGATAAGCAATGCTTTCTAGAAAAGACTTTAATTAATGTTACATCCACGATCTGTGTGTGTATTTATTCCTGGCAAGAAGGTAGCTCCACGATCTCTGTCTCTCTCAAGAAATCCTTTGTTTGTAAACTTGATCACCCCACCAAAGTCAAATATGGTCATTCCTTTATTTCTGTTAATAATTAATGGCCCATGCTCTTTAATTTGTCTCTAGGTAATAAGACAATCTACCATCTATCTTTTCAATATAATCAACCATCTCAGTTTTGCAGGTGACTTTAAGAGGAATGGGGGATATGCAATACCAACCACCTTTGCACTTGCTACTTTTATAGAAAGATGGGTGTTGCCACCTGTTTCACCTCCAAAATCCTACTCTTGCTTGTATACTCTTGAATGGAAGTGTGGACCTACCTGTTCTATTCTTTGATGTGAATCTCAGGTATGTTGACATGTTCTTGTGATGAGTCTGGAGACAGCTGGGTTCTCCTTTTGTACTTGCACATTAATGCAAGAAGGTTTAATAGGTCCCTTCTTTTATTTCATAAACGAAAGATTTGACCTCCATGACCAATTAGCAATTGGACATTGGAAAGTCCTTTTTATCAAAACCACAATGTCTACAGGTTTCCAAGTAATCTACTAAGTGTAATAGATGCATCAGAAAGTGCTCAAAGCCTATTTCCATGTTCATATAATTTCTCTCCATTAGACCATGAGTCCCTCGATGGTATAAATGGGGTATTACCACAAAAAAGGATGTTGTCATACATTTTCAGTAGTGGTGTGTCCCAGTGTCATGTGGCATTGGCTGACTGGTCAACATATGCAGTGACAAGAAACTTTGCTTGACAGGTCCTAACTAGGCCAATTTTATAATTTACCTTAGCTTTATGCTCAGCAGATGCATCCCATTCTTGCTCATAGAAGAATTCTAACCCTTTTCTTGGTTAGGGGAAGGTTAACACTTTAGCCCACTCACTATGCACATGATCTGCACACTTAGTGAGAAAAGGTGCCAATCAAGGATCTTTTGCTCGGTGCCTTATACTTAGTTGAATTTCTTAAATTTTCTCTTAAAACTATGCTCGGGGATTGCACTTTGACTTGTTATTTGCTTGAATTGCGTGATTTTTCCATAGATCTAAGGATCACAAGCCCTTTCTTTTTACCTAGAATCCAATCAAGATAAGCCACAAGATTAATTCCTATGACAATATTTAGTTTGATCATAGCTTGCATGGAAAATGACATAATGACTTCATTGTCAACGTTGGCTAGAGTTTGCAAATTATCTAGGATTTAGGTTAAATTACTGGGTTCAAAATTTGCTTACCATGGTCTGGTTTTTGACAAAAAATGGCCTTGGAGTCTTCCCCACAGGGTTTTTCTGTTCTAGTTGTCCTATTTCCACAACTTAGGTTTTGAAAAGGTCCACCTAGTCACATGTCATTTTCATATGCCTTAAAATCTCTCAATAAATGCCTTTAGTGTATAGAGCTCCTTTAGATGAGTGAAATCTTGCTTGTGAAGTGTGCCAAAGGGTCCACATTAACCATCCTAATGGTAATATGCCTTCAAATATGTGGAACATGCTTTGAACAATGCGTCCTTACCCCCAAAGATCTCAAAGGTGAAACATGTCTCAAAATGTGTAGAAGTGTGTGGAAATATGTGGGAGTGCCCTGATTTGGCATATGAATGGGGTTAGGGTTCACATGGTAACCTCCTAGGATTGCTCACCTCTGTGTATTGCATTCTGACCTTAGGAGCCTCCCAAGTGAGAAAAAAATGGTCAATGATTGCTCTTGAGATGTGCAAAATTAACTGTGCACTTTCAGGTAGTAACAATATCATTCAGATATTTGTACATGTAAAATATTGGCTTAACTTCTAGCAGTCAACACTTTAACTAGTAATAATATCTAGTAATTATTGAGCACTGATAAAAAATGAAAAAGTATTTGGGAATCTTTTGTAACTATGTTTTTGAATTGCTCTTTTTCTATTCTTTTGTAATGTAAAGCGCCATAAAATGTGTCACAACACCTTCTCTTTTTTTAAACATAAAAGTTACATTTATATCAAAAGAAGTGTTAAAAATATAGGTAGACATATGAGACTTAAGATTACTTTAAACCAATGACATAATGGCATAGGTTTCGCAAATACCAAGTTTCCCTATGTAATGTACATAGGTTTTGAATTTCTCCAGGATCTGTGCAATGCATATATATTATTTGAATACACTTCTATTAGTCATACAGCACATGGCCCATATGTGGTGCGATAAGAGGAAATTTGTGTTACTGCACAATGTGCTCTTCTGAAACAGAATCTGAAACTAACAAATTTCAAGCATGCTACACCCCCTTACAAAAGAAAGACAATCATGAAAGTGGGAAGCATGGCCTTGGTAGGAAATATAATATTCTTCCCTTGACATAACTCAATATGTCATGTAAAATATACTTTTCTTCCCTTTACAGAACTCAGGCTATCATGCAAGGGAACAACATCATCCACACATAAAACATACACTATTAAACATGTGGCTGCAGCTGAACACCCAACCTATAAACACTAGAAAATCCAAAATTCCAATAGGCTATATTCAAAGTGAGCTCAAGAGAACATGCATCCATGGACTCAAACAACTGCATCAACTACAAACTAACAGGGCATTGCTGTATAAGATTTTCAGAATGCATCCTTGGGTCCATCTGAATTGAGTGTAGGGAGACTGGGCCATGTAGTTCAAGCCCTTATAAACTATAACATGTGCTATCCAAACATTTTCTACAGGTAGGGATATGGGGTTGCTTTGCCCTAGATGCTGCCCAACCCGAGACACACTCCACCATTTATGAACTGCCTGAAATCTTGAATCCTTGGTGGTCAACTCCATCCTACCACCACCATTTAATAGATTTCCTCCATGACAAGTTTTATTAGAGCCCAACAGGCTAGATTAAACAACATTTTATGGCTTTGATGCCTAATGGCCCTGATTTCATTTTCAGATGCCCCACCTACTCTGAGATTAGGGTAAGAGACCACTGCCTTTTCTGTGATTCATTGAGATCACCTTCATCCAATATCCTGACCAGAGGTGTCTAGCTCTTTACATGCATGAGGTGTTGACTATGAAATGGCAGACCCTGCAGGTTTCTTTTGGACCCCTCCCTATTAGATTGATCAACTCCTTTTTTTCAACCAACTTAAGCACTTAGTGGTGCTAAGCATCAGGCAGATCTTCTGGTGAGTGGCATATCCAAGAGAAATCAAATGGTTGCAACAGGTTGTGTACTCAGCTCTGGATATAGTGGGCGTTGCAATTAATTATAGTACATGTGGCTAAATAATGAAGATCCTTCAATCAATTGCATTCCATATGAAGAAGACAAAAATACTTTTAATCATTGTGCAAAACAAGGGACTCCGTGACAGGGTGCATAATTTGAACCCTTTGGGCACTAACAAGGTTATTGTGGTATCGACAAAACCTTAATACATACCTCACAAGCCAATCAATTACAAACTGAGGGTTTTGGTAAGTTGAACTTACGGAACCTCATTGTACAAGTAGAGGTGGTGCCCAGAACAAAACATCTTTAACTAAAGCATTATTTTCAGTGTTTTTCATTAACTAGATTGGTGTTGAAGTTACCTAGAGTTCTCGCACCTTTTAAAAGTGTACAAACTGACAGTTAATGGGTGACGCATTTATAGATAAAGACTGCCGATAGAGATATTCAAACTAATGGCCCTACTTTGGAGTCTCAAAAACAGTTTGTCAACAGCAATTAAAGGCCAGGCTTAGACAGAAGTCAGACAAAACAGTAGTCAAATACACCCTAGTTTATTAAACAAAAGTTGGTAGCCATGCCACTTTTAAAGATCAGTGGAGGGGTGCACCTGTGGAGTGAGACTCCTATTTATTTTAGTTAGAGTAATGCTCCTATTTTAGTCTTCAAAATAGAACATGCACTGCTGAATCTATCTTAGACATAGTTTGTTGTTTGTGAGGAAAAGGCATACTGGATCCCTGTTATATGAGGTTATTATATTAGTTAGTGATGTATGGGTTGGCAGTTGAATAGAAGATACCACCAATGAGATTTCATTTAATCAGTGATATATATTCATATGTGGAAGTGCTCTCCTAAAAAGATCCATGCATAAGTATAGTTGAACAACGATAAGGACAACATTTTCAGAAAATAATGGCCAATCAGTTCATTTTATTTGGACACCATGCACATGCCTTTGAACCTAGGGTGCATTGACCCAGGTCATTACACCTATAAAGTAATGTGCAATGCTCTTTGTAAAGGTTCATAATCTCATAGATCACATATTGTAATTCCAGATGGACAGTTAATAGAGCTAGTTTGTTGATATGTCACCTTCCTTTCGAGTTATTAGATTTTGTTTTCCAGCATGGATTTGAGGCACTGGTACGTTCTAGTTGCCATTCAAATTTGACACTCTTCACTAGCTGAGATCTCTCCTTTTTCTGCCAAATTATGAGCACTGTTTCTATATACTATGTTTTTGTGTGTGCATTTGCTCTACTACAACTGATTTTAGACGAGTTTGGGTCAAATTTTTGCTTTCATAACTCTTCTCCAAAGTCCTTCACTGTAGACTAACCTCCATAGATGCAAGGGCTAGGTTAAAATCATGTACATTTTTCAGGTGCCACCCTCTCAAAGATTTTGGCAGCACCATTTGTTTCATTTAACAAGTAGAATGCCTTCATTAGCCTTCTTCCCAGCCCATAAAAATCTAATACACTTCTTTCTGTTTTTTTTTTAAGCACACCTTTTGCAATATTGGTTATTGTTAGTCAGTAAACTGGGATACTAGCCAAAACTCTCTAAAGGAAGAAAATTCTTCCTCCTCCGAGCCAATGGTTGCCCCATATTGAAATTATAGCTTCCACTTTATTATACAACAAGATCCAGCCATCATAGTGACATTTACCAGGTTTTAAGGAAAAACCCCATGTACTTTATCCCTTATTCAAAATCACCAGTCTTCATAAATAAGAAGCAGCCTGTGTTTTAATATCATCTGCCAGCTCATTAAACAATAAGAGACTTATTATGGTTTATTTCCATACTTGTAGCCTTGCAATACAAGTTCAACAGATCCTTTAGTTTTTCCTTTGCTACTTATTTCAACAAGATTCCAACATATTATGTTCATTTAGTACATCACTAACAAATCTTTATTCATACTTTAGATTTGAATGCAACTTTTGTGTTCTTTTTTTGTAGGAAGATGAAAGTTTTCAAAAGTTATGTGAAGAACAGGAATAGGCCGGAAGGGTGCATAGCTGAAAACTACACTGTGGAGGAATCCATCAAATTTTGTGCTGGATATGTTGAACGTATGGAGTATATTGGAAGCATGCGTAGTAGAAATGATGCTTGGGATGATGAAGAAGGAGAGGTTGGTGACTATGGGAAGGCCTTATCTAGTGGAACTTCTATTGAACTAGATGATACTAGTTTGTTACAAGCACACATATGGGTCTTGCAGAACAAGGATGAAGTTCAACCTTGGATAGAGTAAGTAATAATAAAGACCTTATAAACTCTTTTTTTATTAGAATATATCAAAATATCTTCAAAAAATTGTTCATTGACATTATTGGAAATTAGGATGCACTTGACTGAAATCGCAAATAGAAACATCCAAGCCCAAAAAGATGAAGCCTTGTTACAAAAGCTCCATAGCCAACAATTTAGTGATTGGTTAAGAAGGAAGGTAATGATATGTTGTTTATATTACAATTAATTAAAATTATTTGAACAAGACTATTATGATGTATGAAACTAAGATTGTGTTTATATAATTTGGAATTGCATGATTTTCTAACGACATTTGATAATTTGCAGGTGGACGGAAAAGAGAACATATCTCATAACCTTAAATTTTTGGCACGTGGCCCAAGGAAATATGCAACTAATCAATGGGTGCAGATCACTCCAAAATAGTGGTGTGTGCATAGATGCACAAACATTAATGAGATCAAGTGCAAAAGACAAAAAATCCTATATGTCAAACAACATATTTTGGAGTAATCCAAGAAATAATCATGTTGGACTACTATTGTGTGCAGTATCCATTGTTCAAATGTGATTGGGTAGATGTACGCAAGAATAGTGGATTGAAAGTTGATGAAATTGGTTTTACATTGGTGAATTTGAAGAGATGCTTAAGTAAGGAAAGAGTGCAAGATGATCCATTTATTCTGGCATCACAAGCAAAACAACTATTCTGTGTACAAGATCCCGTAGAGAATGATTGGTATGTAGTTCTGACATGCCCTCCAAAGGGAAGAAATAGTAACACATATGAATTGGAGTATGCAGATTTATCAAGCGTTGCAGACTTTGAAGGGACAAAATGCAAAGATGATGAAGTTGTAGGTGATGGTGACATGGATTATGTTCGAAAAGATTGTGAAGGCACATGGCTGGAAATTTATAAATGAGTGTTGATGTATATGTAACTTTGGAATGTATTTCACATATATGTATATTGTATTCCTATATAGATGTTATTATTCCTCTATACGGAAGTGTCGTCATTTATATTGTAAGTGTTGTAACTTATACTTGATGGGTTATTAGACTACATTGTTGGGGTCGGCCCTGTATAAGTCATGTGGGTCAAAGGGCTATTAGACCACCCTATTGGGGGTTGGCCCAGTCAGCATTATGTTATGTGGTTAAGTTAAGGCCAACCTAGTAAAGGTTATTAGGCAAGTCAAGTCATGTATACAGAGTGCGGGAGGCACTCTATTTGATCATTCACTTTCTCACTCATACTCTCATTGGAGAGTGGCGCACTTGTGGAGGAGAAGCTGCTGCTAGGAGGACTATCTCTTGTACTTGGGTTGTATCATTGCTCTATCTATCTCTAAGGAAGTTATTGGGGTTTTTCACCTTTATGGTTTTCCCCAAGTAAACTCTGTGTCTCTTGTGTGCTTGCATTATTGTGTCCATGATTGATATGTTGTAGATATGTTGTACATGTTGTTCTCTCAGTTAAGATCCTAGATCAAATTGAAGTAAATTTTGAAAAACTAACATGGTATCAGTGTCACGTAACCGTTTTTCCATAACTATAATTTATGTGAAATTTTCAAAAATACAAATTTCACCTATTACATTTAACACTAAGAAAGGTGATACACTAAAAACATGATGAAAATTGATTTATGATGGGCGTGCCTAAATAATTCCTATTACCATTATTTTCAATAACATTTACTTCATATAATAAATGTTTTCAAGTAGATGGGGAAGCCTACTACCTCCTCGAATCAATTATCCCTTTTGCTAAAACAAATGTTTTATTTTGACAAGTCATCATAAGATCAAGAATATTATTTCAATCTTTCTTAATTACATACGTGATCATACTTTAAAATCTTTCCTTCAAGAACCTTACTTTATTTCCCTATCCATTAGGGATTAACAAAATATTGACTGCTACTCCATGAAACAACATTGAGTTATATTTCTATCTCTTGATCATTAATGAAGCATGCAATTTATACATTTATAAAATCACAAGGTACATGTATGTATGAGATGCAGTAATTAAACATTCAAACAACTCTTATTCATACATATGAACAAGACAAAATAGTCATAATCATTCAGAGAGAGAGAGTCAGGCGTACACACATGAGGTACAATTTATAGTCAACATAAATAGCAAGGATCTATCATTCATCTATACCTATATTTCAACATAGTTAGTAACACAATATCAAGAGAATACACAAAAGAGACACAACATAGGGAGAAACAATTTTTAAAGTGGTTCACCCACTCCTTGGGCTACGCCCACAAAAAATTGTGTTGTATTATTTATTCAAAGGAAAGAGATTACATTTACACAACATGGTTGTCGTCATAATTTCAACACCTCTGTCATATAGAGCATAAGATCTTTTTCAACCTTAAGAGGTCCATACCTCCCTCAAGTCACAAGGCAAGCCTTTTTGCTCCCTTAAATTACGTTAATACCATAACACGTATACCTCATGTTTTTAAAAATCAGTACTAATCCAACTTTGCCTATGCGGTTATACCAAGGTATAAATAATTATCCAAATACATGTTCAACCTAATTATCATTACAGGAGGTTCCGTGCTGACGGGCAGCCTAAACAACCAAAAGTTGTACAGCTTATGAAATAAAACTATATATGATAATTTTATACAACTAATATATAAAATTTCTGGCAGAATACTACCCGGAATAATTACATCTTAGTATACTAATTCATATATATATATAAAGCCATGTATATATATATATATATAAAGCCGGGATCAAGCTCCTCTAAGTGGAGTTGTCCCTTCCCAATTCAAACACAAATTCAAGTAAATTTTCTTCTGAACATTTAAACTAAAAGAAACCTTTCCTTACTTTTAATCATGCATTAAAATATATTTATATAAACTTCCCATACTCATTAAAAGTAGATTTTCTTCTCAATAATTAAACTAAAGGAAACTTTTCCTTACTTTTAATAATACATTAAAATATATTTATATAAACTTCCATACTCATTAAAAGTAGATTTTCTTCTCAATAATTAAACTAAAGAAAACCTTTCCTTACTTTTAATAATACATTAAAATATATTTACATAAACTTCCCATACTCATTAAAAGTAAATTTTATTCTCAATAATTAAACTAAAGGAAACCTTTCCTTACTTTTAATAATATATTAAAATATATTTATATAAACTTCCCATACTCATTAAAAGTAAATTTTATTCTCAATAATTAAACTAAAGGAAACATTTCCTTACTTTTAATAATATATTAAAATATATTTATACACTTCCCAACTAAGAAGTCTTCCCAAATATATATATTCTTCAATACTTTAACTAACTCTTCAAAAGAATACCCTTTTCTAATGACAGATGTAATATGTTACTCATAACACTTAGTTGATCAAATAAACACTCAACTCCCTTTCCTAGGTGATATACTAACCGTATTTATATATAAATGAATCAAATTTGGAAACTCTATTGTTCCTTTTCCACATGGCTTACCTCCCACAAGGCAACAATGCAAAAGGATTAACATTTTGTTATCCTATAATCGTAGACACCCACCCTCTTCTCGACACTATCAAGAAGCTACAACTCGCTTTAATGTTTCAGAAGAGGTCCACTCTCTAAACAGTAGCAGTTTGCGTTACGATATTTTTGACCGAGTTTAAAAAGAGGTGCGACAAGATACATACCCCAATTAAAATTATTATTCCAAATTTCAATAAAAATTATATCGACCAAGTTTCTTTACATGGATCACTCATCTAAAACATGCAGCAGGAACGAATTTTATCTACCTACAGAGATGGCTATTACGGCAGATATTCAACGCAACAAAAGGGGTGATCTTATACCGAGATTGTTGTAATGAACCGGTGTTCAAAACGCACACAGAAATTGTGATTTCATAAATACAGTGAAGGCTATATGCCATAACGAGCATTACCTCGGTACTGTCAACATTCATCATATGACCAAGGTATTTTCAGCGATTAAAGTGAAGGCTACCTGCTAAAAACTCGGAATCCACTATTTCTACAAAGATCCCAATTTAACAAATCGAATCATGATGGCAAAAAAAGAAATGATCTTCCAAAGAGCTGGAAACGGCCATCTTTTCTTACTATTGCGCCTTCATGGGTCTACACTCTAAATAATCAGGTTTGGGTTAAAAATCTAGGATCTCAAATGCACTATGCCTGCACAAAATAGTTGAGAAAAGAAACTAAGATCTAGATCACGTATTTAACAGTAGGAAACAGAATGATGGAGATAAATGAGAACGGGGATTCGTACGCAAATGTGGAAGCAAAAGTTAAATCTCATGTTCCTGTCATGGCATCACACGCATCTCTCTAACGCTATGATAGATTCGAAATGAGTCAAGCTTAAAAGTATTGAAAATACAAAACATCGCAGGGATCGTATGGTAATGTTAAGAGCATAGAGAAATAGAAAACAACTTTCCATGATGCTAGAAACGTAAAGATGTAAAGCACGGATGAACAAAGTTGATTACCTTATCGCAGAGACGTATTCAAGCCAGGAAAAAGGTTTTCTCAAAGTTTGAGATGGGGGATGCTGCACGAAACTCTTACCAAAATAACTGATCTCGTGTGCAGAGATTGTGCTGGTGCCGAGAGTACAACAGCCTCTCCACTCCTTCTTCCCAAAATATTTCCTTCTCGTTTCTCTACTCCAAGATTTCAGAAACGTCCCCACTTTTAAAACGCATAGATGACTTTCCTATAATACCGAGATGACCACTCGCAGAGGTCCGTTATGATCGCAGCCACCCCCTTCTCAACGAAGCACCTCCCTTATGAAGACTCCCACGCTGGGGTGAGTGGAGAGTCGTGGCTCTAATAGGTGAGACAAGTGGCGTTGAAAGGAGTTGAAGTGTTTCCACTATGGAGACACCACTCCTAAAACCACTCTCAGGGCGAACACTATTCCGCCTGCGGCAGAGTCTTAAAGACTCTGCCAGGCTACGGATTACCCCATCACACGTAGGAACTTTCCGGCCAGGTATCGGCGATTAACCAGGATGCACCAGTTACCAGAACATCATCTCCATGTCATCATGCATACTATGCATGCCCTCGCATTCCAGAACATCATCTGCATGCCATCGCGTTCCAGAACATAATCTTCGTGTCTATCGTGCATGCTTTGCATGCCATCGTGTTCCAAAAGGTCCCATCCGCCATGACCCAAATTTGAATTTTGAAACCCCCGCGCTCTTAGGTACGTGAGTAGTTCTCTGACTCTCCATGATTGTTTCAAATTTTGAAACCTCCGCGCACTATGGTACGTGAGTAGTTCCCTCCGTGCTTATTTCAGATTTTACATTTAGCTCCCACAACCGCGCTCTCCAATTCACTCGAGTAAACGTTGAATTCGTCCCAGCAGTGAACTTCTTGGAACCACATCTGCAACTCTACCTTGCGACGAAGTTTCCCTCAAGTCTGCTTTCTACTCTTGGGAACTTACCTGTTCTGAGAGAGATTAAGAGACCCTTGGCTGTTCTTGTCAATGACGATGCCACTGTCGATAAAGATGCCATCAAAACTGGGGAAGAATCCTCTGTGAAGCTCATACCGCCCTCTCGAGATGAGCTAGATATTCCTTCCCGGGCAGATTTATATTTTGCAGGAGCAAAATTCTCTCCTACTCATGGTGACCT
The DNA here is from genome assembly GCA_027924585.1 of Larix kaempferi. NCBI lineage: Eukaryota > Viridiplantae > Streptophyta > Pinopsida > Pinales > Pinaceae > Larix > Larix kaempferi. Next base: position 181,187 of record BSBM01001004.1, read on the forward strand.
CACAACCATACGGTTTGATGAGAAAACTGCCACGCTTTACCTCTCCAAAATAAAGTTGGACACCAATATAGAGGTTATCCTGAGAAATCTGGTGGCGTTCGAAGCTTCTGCAGCGCCTGGCGCGCTTGTTTTCAGACGATACATAGACTTCATGAATGGGATGATCGACTGTGAAAAAGATGTGAGATTTCTGAGAGAGCAGGGAATTATTTCCAACCACATGAAGAGTGACGGAGAGGTGGCGAGCATGTGGAACAGTATGGGTAACTGTGTTCGTGTCTCAAAAGGTGCATATTTGGACAAAGTAATATTGGACTTGAACAGATATTATAATAGAAAATGGAATGTTGTCATGGCGGAGTTTGCGAACAATATATTAAGGTAGTGGAAATTCCTGTCTCTGGTATCTGCAACAATACTGTTGGTTCTCACTTGCTTAGAGGCCTGCTGCTCTGTCTCTAATTGCGAAAGGTGGTTAAACGAACTAGGTACGCCCGAGGACTGATTCTCCGACAGTTTCCCAGCACTCTAGTTTGATTTGCTATTTAGATTGGGCGTCGACGGCAATCTTAGGCTTGTTTTGTGTACTTCTACTACCGTTGGATAGAACTAGCACATATTATAGTAGTGTCATTATACTAAATTACTTTGATAGTTTGTGCGTCCAAAAATATATACTGCAGTGACTTAAGAGATGTAGCATTGTTTATATATAGTTAAATATAATGTGTTTTCTGAAATATTAATTTTTTTTAGTGTCATGACTGATGACCAACAACATAAGGAAGTGATAAAGTACCGAATAAGTCTTCCTCGTATCAAGATCTTTTATATATCGCCGTAATACATTGGAAGTTTGAATATGCATTTTGAAAATAAAACAATAATTACAAGTTGTATTTTTGTTTTATAATTCAAAGCACCTACTATACAGTGGCAATCTATCTACAAACTTATTTTGGTTTTATATTTCAAAGCACTTACTATACGGTGGCAATCTATCTAATTTTTTTTTTTTCTTAAAGTATTTTTAAAAAGTGCTTTGCAATTTGTAAAACAAAAAAAATCATACTCTTTGAAAACTGTAACACCCTATAATCATTAAAAATATAGAAGTACAGTAAACTAAACCAGATTCAGCTGCGAGGCAGATTATCCCTACCAAAAGTGAAAGTATCTGGAGAGAAAGAAGCAATCCTCTCGAGCGATGGCACGGGGCAAAAGCAAAATCAACCCCTCCACCTGGGTATAATTACCACCGAAAATAAACACAAAATTTTATAGCCATTTACGTTGTCTATAATCCAATATTTTGCGTCATAAATAGAGTTCGAGAAACGAAAAACAAAGGTGACACTAAGTATAATGAAAATTGAGACATAATATTTTCAATAACCAGGGACTGTTCCATATTACATAAAGATGGCACCTTTATTTTTTCTGTACATGTTGAATGAACTTTTTGCTTTGGTTTTAGATTTGGAATGAGAAATAATGTTGTATACCGTTATTTAAAAAAGAAAATGAATTAAAAACCAATATACAGATATATCCTTCATAAAATTCCAAGTATATCAACTAAGTTTATATATATATTACACAAAAAAATAAATATATTTTAATCATGTCTCTTAATTGAAATATGTTTACAATCAAAATGATAAATAAGTTTTTTACAATTTTTATTAGATTTTTATTAATATTCTTTGAGACTAAAAGCATTGAAAAAAATGAAAAAATTGGAGAAAATAATTTATAATTTCTCTAATAAAAAGTTTTATTATTTGTTGCTAATATTCATAATATGTATCAATATATCACATAACACTGAATGCTTTCAAAATAAAACACAATCCATTTCAAATTAATAAATTCAATTAATAAAAATTACAAATTAATAAATTATATTAAAATATACAATTTAAATGTCATACTAAATTTACAAAAATATAGATAAATAATAATAAATTTAGTGAATTCTAAGCATGCCAACCATGTAAAAAAAAGAGATATACAACATCAAAGATAAATATATCGTAATAAATTGAATATAACTTAAATGAAACATGTTTATAATTAAAATGGTAAATAAGTTTTGAATAATTCCCATTAGATTTCTATTAATGTTCTTAGAGACCAAATACAAAAAAAAAAAAAAAAATTGGAGAGGGTCACAATTTAGCCATTTATTGAATGAGAGAGCTTATTAGCAAGTTACTGAACACATGAGCTATAGAGCATGATCACAAATGGTTTTAACAACTAAAGTAGAGAAAGCGTTGAATGGATGAAGTCTATAGGCAAACAAAACTAGTTTGAAGAGGATTAATTTCTAACTGATAACCCTAAATCCTACCATCACTATTGAGAGATGTTCATGCCTAGCTTCATTTGGAAATTGTTATGGATGTTTTCAAACACTGAGGCCATGTTACTATGCTTTTCATCATAGTGAGCTGAGAGTGTAAGTATGCATATCCACAACAGAAATAGTTGTCCTATGCACTTTGGCATGCATGTAGTCCATGCTAGAAATTTGCAATAACTTGGAGCCTATCTACTTATTGGTTCCTTGAAATTGATTTGAATGTTTGTTTTGAATATGATAAATCAAATCTTTGATTTAACCATAAGCATTCTCATGGCGATCCCTTTCCAATGGAAACAACTATTGTTTTGCACAAATGCCTCCACTCTATTTTTCTCCTTTGATTTATGTTTTATGTTTTAGCAACCCACATTAGTAACAACAAGGACATTGACATATTGTGGCATTGCATTAGAGAAATGCCTTGCAGTAATGCAAAACATAAAGTATTTAAGAGCTCAATGGGATATTGCAATTGGTCTAAGCAACATTAAACTAGAATAATTAAAAAGAAGCAAAGAAGGCCTAGGGAAAATGCAAAATAGCCACTTAGTTACAACATGCAAAGAATTGCTTTGGGAATTTTGCGAATTTTACATATTTTACAATGTCATTGACCATCTTGATATAGCCATAAGAATTTGATTCTCAGGCATCCCAACGACCATAAAAGAAAAATAGAGATCGTTGGTCGTATTCTATCTTGCAAGGATGTGATGGATGTAGGGGAATAAACCTTCCAAACTAAAGCACAAGCAAATTGAAGTTTCATCTAGCTCCAAGCAAGTGTTCCAACATATAACAACAATCTAAAGCAATATCATATTATTGTTGGATGCTAGACACATCTATAAATACCAAAGTGGAAATCTCATAAACGACAAAATGTGCTTGATATATAGTCATTCTTTAAAACTCCATACCTTTGAAACTAATAGTAGATAGCGTGGCCTACTTTATGAGTGGTAAGAGTGCAACAAAGGTTATAAAATATTATATATATATATATATAAATTTTTATTATTTTATTTTAAGATAAAATATTAATAAATTATTAATTTTATATATATCTATATATATGTTTTTTTATCTCTGCCAAGGAAGGACCTATATAGTTTTAGTTCAGAAGTCAATTTTTGTTGACTTATATTAGTTTTTATTTCTAATTATTTTATTTTAATTTGATATATTTAAAAAAAATGAATAAATAATATAATATAATATATATCAAATTAGTAATATTATTTTGTCATTGAATATAATATTAAACACCTCTACTTCGAGCAAAGAAGTCATTTAATTTCCTCTATTTTATATTGTGAAAAAATAGTATTTAATATTAGGACAACAATACATTTACTATTTATTTTGAACCTTGTTTTGATTCAGAATGCGTGAACTTTATGTGATTTTCATTTACTTCGACAAGCCATATAGGTGAATCTAACATAGTAAAAACATTAAATTTGTTTACTTCTGAAGTTGATGCTCATATATATATATATATATCCTTACACATTAAACCGTTATAACCTTGAAAGAAAAGTATCATCGAGCGCTTCTCTAGAAAATAGCGTGACAAAAGAAAAAACTGGGTTTGGACTCACTGCGTGAAAATGGACCAATGATAATACAAAGATTTTCCTTAAGAAAATATAAGATTTCCGATCATACAAAGCTTTTCTTTGTACTTGAGAAAATTGAGTAATAGCAATACTGATCACACTAGTAAATTATACAAATAGAAATACTTGGAATGATGAAAATGAAACTAACCGGGGGAGGTATAACACTGAAACAAGACATAATCCAGGAGCCAATAGTGATGATGAAATGAAGATTATCTCGTTTTCTTACTTTCTCTTTGAATCTAGAGTTGCTCCGAGGCGATCATAGTTTGCAATACACTTATAAGCAATAGGATACATCCTGTGAATGAAGATAGAAATATCCATGCCCTTGGGAAATACCATTCCTTGACATCAGAATATATCATGAAGGTTGTAACAGCGGTGTTGATTGGTTCATATTCACCTTTGTCCAGTCCGTTTCCAACTCTTTTCTAGGCACTAGCCTCTTTGTCTCGTTCCAAGAAATCGTTTGCCATGCCGCTATTGAGCACATGAGCATCGACAGATGTGTTGATCAAGCAGTCCATCAAGCGTACGTACCTCTTTAGTAGTTTCGTTCTATCTTTTTGAGTCAGTGCCTGGAATGCCACCGAGTTTTCCATTAAAACAACTGTTAGCTTGATTATTTCAGTTTTGGGTCAGTGAAACATATTGACTTTGACATCAAAATGAATTTCGTTGAGAAACGATATGTTTGTGGCGAACGTCACTCCTTTTATTTTCAGTTCTACAACTGATGGGAGAGTCAAGCCTCTTTTCTACTTGCTTCGTCGATTGAATTTAGTTTGATCTGTGGAATCATGAGAAGAGTGGATAACATTTTCATACAGAAGTTCCAATAGATGTGAATCCACTCTCAATGCTTCCTCGGCTGAGACATGAGAATCGTGGCTGACAGATTGTGCCAAGCCAGTCTTAGAATTAACTTTGGGTCTTGAGCTGCACCTAAAATCCATTTGATTAGGAAGTCTCGATTCTCACTGTCCTTATCCTTAGGTACCTCCTCTATGATCTTGTCACATACCCGTTGAAGTGTATATGCTTCCAATTGAAGGTAAAATATGGGTATTAGATTTTCTAGCTTCATAATATCTTCCTCAACTCCCAATGACCATACGATCGACGCAACAGAGATTTATACCCGTCGATGAGTTCCCTTAAAAACAAAAAAAGATCTTTGTGTTCTGAAATGAAACATATGCGCACGAAGATGGATCCAAGGTGCATGGCATACTTGTTTGAGTTGCAACATCAATGGTGAAGAAGGGCGTATTAGATCTTCTATGTAGCTGAAAATAGGTAGGTGATCAATAACTTGTAGGAGTTCTTTATCACAGAATCTGAATGGCGAGAGAAATATTCTCTGATTCGTTGTTGAATACAAAATCCTTCTGGCTTCCTAATACACAATTTGTTTAACACCACCATGGAAATTCTCTTCCAGATAATGAAGATCTACTGCCTGGTATATCACAATTAGATAAGTGGAAACATAAGCTCGAGAATCTCCATAGCCTCTACAGTCTTTCGAGCAGAGATAAATCCCAAAGAATTTGCACTATTAGTTCGCATTTTTGTTTGGAAAATACTAATCCTGTTTGACAGACAATCCACTCGAGCGGACGCGAACCGGATTTCCCTAGCTCGATGTGAGTATAGAACAAATAGAACATACTATAAACCACTTTCCTAGATCTAGTTAAGGATCAAGTCATTAGATGTCTTGCCTTAAGTTTGTAATCCTTTCTCCTGGATGTTGTTCCACGCCTCACGGTTGTCATATCTAAGCTAGAAGACCTGCCAAGATACACAAAACAAGACAAACAAGTAAAAGCATCTAAACGATAACAGATATAAGTAAACAGTTAAGCAGGTAAACTACACAATATCATCAACACAACAATATTGGTGGAAAGCGTTTATATTACTGTAAAAAATAGGGAAAGTACATAGAAGAGAATGACTACAACCAGAGCTTAACGAAGTAATCCTTCTCCATCCAATCCAATGCCATATCCTCCCAAGGAAGTGTGAGTCTCTCAATGGATGACTAGAGATCTCTCTAAGATGATTTCACCAGCATGTAGACACTATAGACTTCCTCCCTTTGGAATGGGAGTGAGATTCATTTATATAGGACTAAGTGGATAGGGTATGGATAGGGTAGATTGAGATATGGTAGGAGAGAGATAGGGGATCCTTCCAAGAGGTTAGGAACCAAGTGCCAACTCTCCCAAAAGGTCAGGGATAGGGATCCATGTCAGCTAGCTTCGAGAATGGACTCGAAGGAGCTATTTTTGTCCATTAATTGACATCGTCACACCTTGCAAGAAGACAAGCTGCAATGTCGTAGGTTGCATGAGGGAAACCTGCGACGACCTCTCAAAACCTAGTATGAATGAGTTCACATCTCTTGCAGGTCCATAACTTAGTTGAAAGGAAAATTTAGGGATGTATACACTGAATCTCATGATGGTAAGATTTTAGGTGTAACAAATCCTCTGCGGTTATAGTGCAAATCAAAATCACACAAAACGGGTAGGCAAATTCAAATTCAAAATTTAAAATATTTATCGCCTTTACTAAATTCAAATTTCCTGGCATGAGTGCGGGTTGCATCCATGCATATCTTATGGAGTAATTGCAATCGATGGGTTCATGCCATGGATCTGTTGGTTAGACACGAGGTGGATACATATACGGTATTTGACTACCGGAAATTTTTTTCTCCAGAAAGAATAAATCGGAGCCTGGGTGAGTCTTAAAGGGAAAGCACACATATACATAAGCATATATATGTGTTTTGTATATGTGAAGTGCATATACGGACACTTGGCATATACGAAAGCTTCTATATATGTGTTGTGCATATACGGAAGCAGCTTCCATATATGCACAACTTCAGAGAGAAAATTGCATACGTTTAGAGGTTGAGATCCAGATCTTGATTGGCTACAAGTCATTAATGATTAGTAAGTTCCATCTAGCCCATGATTATGCACAGCTTCTGTATATGCGCAACATCTTCCGTATATTCCTTGTGCATATACAGAAGTAGTGCATAGATAGAAGTAGTTGCGTATACATACAAAAACTTTCGTATATGCATTGCACATATATGAAAGCTTCCGTATATACAAAGCTGCTTCTGTATACATGCGCAAGGCATATACGGAAGATGTTGCGCATATCCAGAAGCTGTGCATATATGGAAGTTGTGCATAATCATGGGCTAGATGGAACTTACAAATCATTAATGACTTGCAGCCAATCAAGATCTGGATCTCAACCTCTAAATGTATGCAATTTTCTCTCTGAAGCTGTGCATATACGGAACCTGCTTCCGTATATGCGCAACACATATACAAAAGATTTCGTATATGCCCAGTGTCCGTATATGCACTGCACATATACAGAACACATATATATGCGTGCTTTCCCTTTTCATACTCAGCCACACTACAGTTTGTTCTTTCTCGAGAAGCTTTTTATTCGTATATACAGAATATTCCATATATGTGAAGCTATGTATATACGAAAGTTGTTTCGTATATATGGAAACTTCCGTATATGCACAGCGCATATAGGGAAGCTTCCGTATATGCGCAGCTGCATATATATGAAAGCATCCATATATGCGCAGCTATGTATATACGAAAATTGTTGCACATATATGGAAACTTCGGTATATGCACAGCTTTTGTATATGCGCTGTGCATAGCTGCATATATACAAAAGCATCCATATATGCGCAGCTATGTATATACGAAAGTTGTTGCGCATATATGGAAACTTCGGTATATGCACAACTTTCATATATGCACTGTGCATTTACAGAAGCTTTCGTATATGCGTAACAACTTCCGTATATGCCTTGCGCATATACGGAAGCTGTGTATATATGGAAGTAGTTGCGCATATACGGAAGCTTCTGTATATATGCAGTTGCTTCCGTATATGCACAGCCTCCATATATGCACAAGGAATATACGAAAGTTGTTGCCATATATGGAAGCTTCCGTGTATGCACATGTTATTTTAACTCACATGTATTCCTATTCAATATATGAACAACGCATATATATGGAAGCTTTCATATATGCGCAAGGCATATAAGGAACTTGTTGCACATATACAGAAGTTGCACATATGCGGAAGCTTCCGTATATGAGCAAGGCATATAAAGAACTTGTTGCGCATATATGAAAGTTGCACATATGCGGAAGCTTCCGTATATACAAAGCTGCTTCTGTATATACAAAGCTGCTTCTGTATATGCGTAGCTTCCATATAAGCGCAAAGAATATACGGAAGATGTTGCGCATATACGGAAGCAGCTGCGCATATACGAAAGCTTCCATGTATGCACAACTTCTGTATATGCACAAGGCATATATGGAAGTTGTTGCACATATAAGGAAGCTTCCGTATATGCGCAGTGCATATACGGAAGCATGCATATATGAAAGCTTCCATATATATGCAACTGTTTCTGTATATGCGCAGCTTCCGTATATGCACAAGGCATATACGGAAGCTATTGCACATATACGGAAGCTTCTGTATATGTGCAATGCATATATGGAAGCACGCATATACAAAAGCTTCTGTATATACGCAGTTGCTTCCGTATATGCGCAAGGCATATACGAAAGTTGTTCTGCATATACTGAAGCTTCCATATATACACAACTTCATATATATGAAAGTTGTTGCGCATATATGAAAACTTCCATATATGCGCAACTTCTGTATATGCATAGCGTAGCTTCTGTATATGCATAACACATATACGAAAGGTTTCATATATGCGCAGCTGCGTATATACAGAAGCTTCCATATATGCGTAGCTACGTATATACGAAAGTTGTTATGCATATATGGAAACTTTCGTATATGCACAGCTTCCATATATGTGTTGCGCATTTACAAAAGGTTTCGTATATGTGCAACAGCCTCTGTATATGCCTTGTGCATATAAGGAAGTTGCGCATATACGGAAGCAGCTGCGCATATACGGTAACTTTCGTATATATGAAGTTGCTTCCATATAAGCGCAACTTCCATATATGCGCAAGGAATATACAAAAGCTATTGCGTATATACGGAAGCTTCTGTATATGCGCAACGTATATACAAAAGCTTCCGAATATGCACATGTTATTTTAACTCACATGTATTCCTATTTAATATATGCGCAGCGCATATATATGGAAGCTTCCGTATATGCGCTAGGCATATAAGCAAACTGTTGCACATTTACGGAAGTTGCACCTATACGGAAGCTTCCGTATATACGTAACTGCTTCTGTATATGTTGCGCATATACAGAAGCTTCCGTATATGCGCAACTCATATATGGAAGCAGCTGCGCATATACGGAAGCTTCTGTATATGCGCAGCTTCTGTATATACACAAGGCATATACGAAAGCTGTTGCACATATAAGGAAGCTTTCGTATATGTGCAGCGCATATACGGAAGCACGCATATATGAAATCTTCCGTATTTGCGCAACTGCTTCCGTATTTGCGCAGCTTCCGTAGATGTGCAAGGCATATATGTAAATTGTTGCGCATATAAGGAAGCACGCATATATGGAAGGTATATGCGCAGTGCATATACAGAAGCATGCATATACGGAAGCTTCCGTATATATGCAGCCGCTTCCGTAGATGCGCAAGGCATATATGGAAGTTATTGCGCATATACGGACGCACGCATTTACGGAAGCTTCCATATATACAGAGCTGCTTCTGTATATGCGCAAGGCATATACAAAAGTTGTTCTGCATATACGGAAACTTTCGTATATGCAAAGTGCATATATAAAAGCTTCCGTATATGCGCAACGCATATAAGGAAGCAGCTGTGCATACACGGAAGCTTCTATATATGCATAGCTTCCGTATATATGCACAAGGCATATACGAAATCTATTGCGCATATAGCAAAGCTTTCATATATGTGCAGTGCATATATGGAAGCATGCATATACGGAAGCTTCCGTATATACGCAGCTGCTTCTGTATATTCACAGCTTCTATATATGCGTAAGGCATATACGGAAGCTATTGCGTATATGCGGAAGCTTTCGTATATGCGCAGCGCATATATGGAAGATTCTGTATATACGTAGCTGCTTCCATATATGCGCAAGGCATATACGGAAGCTATTGCGCATATGCGGAAGCTTCTGTATATGTGCAGCTTCCGTATATGTGCAAGGCATATACGAAAGTTGTTGCGCATATACGGAAGCTTCCGTATATGCGCAGCACATATACCAAATCACGCATATACGTAAGCTTCCGTATATATGTAGTTGCTTCTATATATGTGCAAGGCATATACGAAAGTTGTTCCGCATATATGGAAGCAGCTAGACATACACGGAAGCTTCCGTATATGCATAGCTACTTCCATATATGCGCAACTTCCATATAAATGCACAAGGCATATACAAAATTTGTTGCACATATATAGAAGCTTTCATATATCCGCAACGCATATACAGAAGCACGCATATATGAAGCTTTCGTATATACGCAGTTGCTTCCGTATATGCGCAACTTCTTTATATGTACAAGGCGTATACGAAAGCTATTGTGTATATACGGAAGCTTTCGTATATGTGTAACGCATATACGGAAGCACGCATATATGGAAGATTCTATATATACGCAGCTACTTCCATATATGTGCAAGGCATATACGGGAGTTGTTGTGCATATGTGAAAACTTCCATATATGTGCAGCTTCCGTATATGCGCAATGTATATACGGAAGCTGCGGATATACGGAAGCTTTCGTATATGCGTAGCACATATACGAAAGCACGCATATACAGAAGCTTCCGTATATACGCAGCTGCTTCCGTATATGTGCAAGGCATATACCAAAGTTGTTCCGCATATACAGAAGCTTCCATATATGCTGTGCGCATACACAAAAGCTTCCGTATATGTACAGCTACTTCCGTATATGTGTAGCTTTCGTATATATGCACAAGGCATATACAGAATCTATTGCACATATACAGAAGTTTTCATTTATGCGCAGCACATATACGGAAGTATGCATATACTGAAGCTTCCGTATATACGCAGTTGCTTCCATATATGCGCAACTTCTATATATATGCAAGGCATATACGGAAGCTTCCGTATATGTGCAGCGCATATATGAAATCACACATATACGAAAGATTCTGTATATGCGCAGCTGCTTCCATATATGCACAAGGCATATACAGAAGCTGTTGCGGATATATGGAAACTTCCGTAAATGTGCAATGCACATACAGAAGCATGCATATATAGAAGCTTTCGTATATATTAATCTTCTTCCGTATATGCACAACTTCCATATATGCGCAAGGCATATACAGAAACTATTGCGCATGTGCAGCACATATACGGAAGCAAACATATACAGAAGCATTCATATATATGCAGCTGGTTCTATAAATGAGCAGCTTCCGTATATGCGCAAAGCATATACGAAAGCTTCTGTATATGCACAACACATATACTGAAGTAGGTGCACATATACGGAAGATTTTGTATATGTGCAGTTGCTTCTGTATATGCGTTGCACATATACGAAAGCTTTTGTATATGCATAACAGCTTCCATATATGCCTTGCCCATATATGGAAGCTGCGCATATACAGTGGTAGCAACTGCGTATATAAGGAAGCTTCCTTATATGCGTAGCTGTGTATATACGGAAGCTTTCGTATATGCGTAACTGCATATATACGAAAGTTGTTGTGCATATATGGAAACTTCCGTATATGCGCAACAACTTCTATATATGCCTTGCGCATATACGAAAGCTGCGCATATATGAAAGTTTCCATATATGTGCAACAACTTTCGTATATATGCAGTTGCTTCCGTATATGCGCAGCGTCCGTATATGATCAAGGCATATACAGAAGTTGTTGTGCATATACGGAAGCTTCTGTATATGCGCAGCTCCCGTACATATGGAAGTTGTTGCGCATATACGGAAGCTTCTGGTAGGATTCACTCTTTCTTCAACTCTACTTTCTTAGTCCTCATCCCTAAGGTTGATAAACCTACCTCCTTTGGGGACTTTAGACCTATATCACTTTGTAATGCTTTATATAAAATCATCTCAAATATTATAGTGGAGAGATTAAAACTTTTCCTTGCAGCCAACATCTTAGTAGAACAATTCAGATTTCTAGAAGGGAGGCAAATTCACGATGTTGTGGGAACAGCACATGAGTGCTTTCACACTATTAAAAATTTTGATCTACCTTCTAAGGTCATCAAATTATATTTGTCTAAAGCGTACGATCACACTTGTTGGATGTACTTAAGACTAGTTCTCATACAGATTAGGCTTTCATTGGAAATGGTCAACTGGATCTGGGCATGCTTGACCACAATAAAATTTTCAATGGTAATTAATGGATCAACCTCCAATTTTTTTCCAGCTTCTAGGGGATTAAGGAAAGGATTCCTTATGTCCCCACACCTATTTATGTAATAATGGAGGGATTGAGCAAACCTCTATAGGTGGCAAGATCCAATGGGAAAATACAAGGGATCAGTTTTGGGGAAGAGGTAAAAGTTACTCACATTCTCTTTGTTGATAGTGTACTTTTGTTTCTTAATGATAGTGCTGAGGAAGAGCAGGAAGTAAAGACCATCCTTGACAATTTTAGTCTAGCAACTGGAATGCTAATAAATTATGACAAATAGCAGTTTACCACCAAGCTATTGATGAGCAGGAATTGCAGGGCTTTATTGTTACTTTTCCCATGGAACAACTTAAACTGTCTATGGGTTTTAAGTACTTGTGTTTTCATTTGAAACCAAATGCCCGTTTCATCAAAGACTGGGATTGGATTATCTCTAGAGTAGAAACCAAAATAAAATTTTGGTGCAACAATTTTCTCTTGAGAGGAGGAAAATCAAGTATGATCAAGGCGATCTTGAATGCTATCCTTGTATACTAGTTGATAATCACCCATATTCCCAAATGTGTTTTGACTAAATTGAGAAATTTATGTTTCAATTTTTAGGGAGAGGGAACTCTAGAAAAGGAATTCATTAGTTAGCTTCGACACAATTAGCAAGACCAAAAGAGATTGTAGGTTGGGGCATTAAGGTAATCAATAGTTTTGGATCTTCTTTGGCTACAAAATCTGTTTGGAATCTCTTGACCAAAGAAGGGAAATGGAAGTCAGTAATGAAGGTAAAGTATATGGGAGGAGGAGACTTAACTAATTGGATTAGACAACCTAGAAAATCTCATAAGGGGAGATTTTTATTTTGGAAAGCTATTTGCAAGGATTTCCTGGTCATAGGGGACCTACTATCATGGAAGGTAGGATCAGGCGAGAAGGTTTTGATTTGGAATGGCGACATCATGGGGTGTGGACCAGAAATAAAATGATCTTGGGGACTCACAAATTCACTAAATAGTAGAGGGTTCTATAAGCTCAAGGATGTCTCCATTCTAGGAACAGGTGGCTTGCATATACAGTCTTGGATCTTGGCTCTCATTTTTTATGGCTAGAGTTCTCGTTCATAGTATAAAGTTCTTATTTCATAGTATAAGTGGTTGGTTATGTCCTATATATTTTAGACTCATTTTTGACATGTCTCTCATAGTAATCATCCCACCAATATTTGACATGGGGGAGGGACTTAAGGAGTGCAAAGGTGATATTTTTTCTATTGGAAAAAAATTGAACAAATTAGTAACCCTCTAACAGATTTAACATTTTCCCCGAAGCATTTGTAACTATCTATCATTCAAATAAGGGAATGCCAAAGTTAGATTTTTCCTTAAATAGATTAACACCTCTGAAATGGTTGCTCGATGAAGGCATATTTGTTGCCGTCAACAGTCTTTGAAGGATCTGGGAAAAATTATCCATCATCTCGTTCCTCTGTCTCGTAAGGGATTCCTTGAGAAACAACTTAGTAGGAACTCCTGCTCCACCATATCTCTTTTCTTTTCCCTTCACGTGAGGCTTCTTTGTTCAAGAAGAGTGTTTTTCCCCAATATCAACTCGTTCGAGACCCAACTCTTGGTATCTAGATCTCGTTAGGGACATGCACTAAGAAACAATAAGAATAAATTGTTTTGATACCACAAATCTATTTTATTTGGAAAATGAAATGAAGGTATCAATATAAAATGGAAACACACAACAAATATTTTGTAGAAAGCACATTACTACACTAAAACCCAAATTCATATTAATGAATGGAATGGAAAAACATTGTAAATTGCAAAGCAATACAAACTAGCTCACATGGTGGTAGCTTATCTATGAAGAGAGATGTTCCAACTATGCTCATTTGCAAGAGTTTATTATGAAGAGACCAGAAAAGGCCTTTTAGCATAAGCATAAAGTGGAAAATCCCTAACATCCAAAAGCCTAACCCTAGGAGATGAAGCACCAAAAGTATTTTTGGGCTCCAAGGTGGCTAGTTGATACATCAATTTCCTAGGGGCACAAATGTTGCATAGGATTTGTGTTTAAGGTGCTCTATTGGTTGTTGGAAATAAATAACTAAGCATTACAACTGTTTAGTGGGGCCGAGGAATGTCATGGCAACCCCTAGTCCCCCGATTGGCCAAAAAACATCATTTAGGGCCTCAAAATTGCCTTGGAATTTTGGTACCCAAAAAACCATAGAAAAATTCCAAAAATATGGAGAACCATTCTAACACAATGGAACATGTGTGTGGAAACCAATATCCACTTGGATCACTGCCAAAAGAAAGACTGCTTAGCTCATTCATAGTTTTTTTGAAAGATAAAGTGACCCATTATAAACTCCTCTAATACCTTTTGTTTCAAAGTAGAATTCAACACTAGGAAAACATGCCCTATATACTTCATGGTATATTTCTACTAATTATAACCTTGGAGGGATTAGGGTCCTCTTGACATATTTGGATGAGTTGACCCACTATGTCAATTTCCAACCATTATTGTTGGGATTTCATGAACCAATCTGATATAGGTAAAGATGAAGAAAAGCTAGATCATTCCTCCTCATATTTCCTAGAAAGAAACAATCACCACAATATCTTTTCCCTTCTTATATATGATTTGATAATCATACCCAATCATCTTAGTGGCACACTAGTGTTTCTCACATGATGACAACATTTGTTCTAGAAAATACTTCAAAATATGATAATATATCTTGATTTGGAAGCAACTCCCAATAAGATACACTTGCCATTAATTGTGCATGAAGGATGACCAACATCTCTTTCTCATAGGTATACATTCCAAAATTTATACTACACAATTTTCACTAGTGAATGTGAAGGGGGCACCCCTTTTGCATGAGCATGGATCCTAGACCTTTTCTCAAAGCATCACATTCAAAGGAAACAATATTAGTGAAATAATGCATGGCTAAGATGGGTGTAGTATACATTCCTTCCTTTAAATATGAATAGGCTTACTCAACAACAGTGTCCCATAAAAGACATTGTTTTAGTGGGGAGGTTAAGGGAGTTGTAATTCACCCATAATTCATAACAAAAATCCTCTAGTATCCCATAAGTCATAAGAAAGCACATAAAATTTTACAATCCTTGGCGCATGACCAATCATTCATAGCCTTAATTTTTTGGAACCCAATCATTCTACTTATAAAGTTCCAAAAGTGCATTTGAAATGTTTGAGGAACAACTAATTGTTCCTAAGGAGTTGTAGGGATTTATCAAGATTCTCCACTACTACCTAAGTTTTCTATTAATCAAGATATCATCAAAGAATACAACCAAAAAGATGCATAGAAAGGGCCAAAAACAATTATTCATGAGGCTTTGAAACATTAATGGAAAACTGCAAAGGAAAAATGGCATCACTAAAAGCACACGATTTCCTTTATGTGTGTGGAAGGCTATTTTAGGAATGTCCACCTCCTTCATCTCTATTTGATGGTATCCTGAGTGAAGTTCTAGTTTAGTGAATAACTTGACACCATGAAGTGCATGCAACAGATCATCAATAAATGGGATGGAAATTTGTCTTTGATGGTCAAATTATTTAGAGCAATAAATCATGACACATACAATAATTAAGTTCTTTCTTCAATACCATGACCAAGAGGGATGAATAAGGGATAGTATTGGAATAACTGACTCCTATATCAAACCATTCATGAATAATCTTTTCAATTGCGTTCTTCTATGTAAAAGGGTGGCTATAAGCATGCACAATGGGTGGTTGACTACATGGAATCAAGGGAATATATTAAACATTATCACCATGCGATGGGGTTAGTCACTAGATGTTCCAAATATCTATTGACATTTAGTTAGGATCTATTGCAAATTAAGGTGAATTTGTTGGTGGGGGGCTACCCATAACTTAAATGGAAATGAATTGGTAAATAATGTATGAGTGCCATTTCTTCAAGAGCTTCACTAGATGGTGATACATGATAATTTTAGAGTATCCATACTTGGTCCCATTTAGTGCATCTTTATGACTCTCCTTAGTGAACCTCATGTATAATTCCCTGAAATCCATGGTAACTAGACCAAAATGTGTAACCATTATGTACCTAGAACTACATCACCACTACCCATTTCAATAGAAAACATGTGAGATTTGAGTTGATAGTCCCCGTTTTGAAGTTTCACTTCCTCACACTTGTCATTGAATTAATCAAACATCCATTAGCTATCATAATTCTAAAGTTATATGTTGTGTGGACATAATATGAAGTTTCTTTGGCAACTCTTTGATGGATAAAATTGTGGGTGCTATCACTGTTAATCAAAACAATCAACTTTCAATACTTGGTATAGTCAATCATTTCAAGGTCTAGGGAGTTGAAATTATTAATAAAGCATGGATGAAAATTTGGGGTTCCTAGTAAGGGGGCTTTGGGGCAATTTCTTCATAAGGAGAATGGGTGGTTTCCACTAAATTTGGCTCCATAATGTCTTCCACGGAAATGTTTTTAAGAGGTTATGAGTGGGCCACAATAATTTCAAATCATTTATTCTGTTTAAATCTATTCCTTATGAAATAACTCTCACACAATTATATCAAATTTTGAGGTGTTGGTATTCCATAGTTTCTTCTTTAGTTAACTCAAAGACTCTTAAGGGTTGAGAGGGGGAGGGGGCTCTTCTAGAGGAACCATATTAGGGTTGAGGAGGGAATAAATAAGGCTTCAAAAAGATGGCCTTACACATTAATTACTAATTCCCATGTAACTTCAAATCAAAAAGGTTAAGATAAAATCCTACAAACATATTTTTATTTTGTTTCCTTAATTTATAAAATAGTTTTTAAGGAAAGGTTTTTAACTAAATCACCCATATACTAATCAATTATTAGTACATTAAAATATTAGTTACTTATATTTATAAAACCTCTATTAAAAAATAAAAATCACAAATCACAAATCACTTCCTTCATAGCAAAATATTTTAGCTAACATTTTCATCTTTGAATTTAGTATTCTCTTATTTTACTTTCCATAACTTTTTTTTTATAACTGTTGAACACTTGGACAATAACTTTTGCATTCAACATTCTATAACTTTTATTTAGCTTTCTCATTTGTAAATAAAAGTAAATCATTAAAAGTATTAGAATTGGGTACTATTTTTAATTATTATAAAATTAAATAATACTAAGTGAAATCAAAACCAATAAACCCACTTAAGAACTAGGTTACTTTTATGAGTTCTTGTTCTTTTCTCAATTAATGTAACTTCACCAATCTTACTATGTCTAATTGTGGTCTCTTTGCTCATGTGCCTCCCAATAGAGCCTTAGGATTAGAAAGATAAAAGTGTTGTTACGGAGATCCTTTCAAAATATGATATGTGGTCATTCTATTTGTTTGTTTTTATGAACATTTTTAATGAATCTTTTTATATATAAATATATAAAATAAACCTCTTTTGTACATTTTTTTATACATTCTATAAACAAGAAAATAGAAAGATATTAGATGGTAGACAATTATCAATATCTAAACAGAAGTGAAAGTCAATTTTTTCTATTATGATGGCCAGCTATTCGACAAAAAGAAACAAATAATACAATGTATTTATGTAATCGAAGAATTGGCAATATAGCCCAATATATTATCCATACAATACACGATTCATGCCGTTCATTCTCGTCGGCTGTTCACCCCTTAAACCCTTATGTTATTTTATCTATCCACAGAGAGAAATTTGCGCAGTGTCTCGTTCAACTCTGGGTTTATCCAAGGAAGGAACATGACCACACGCGTTTATCACCACAACCTTTCCCTTCTCTCCAATATGCCTGCAATCACATCCATGAAAAATGAACTTCTGCATGGAGAATATACCATTACATAGTACATAGATTTATGGGTGAGTGGCTCCATTTGCATTAAGGAAATCAAAGGTATCTCTGGAGAAAATAGGCCTCTTCCAACGGGAAGATCAGATCCTTCTCTCCCGAAACTTATAGAATGTCCTACCAGATTCCGTTCAAGATTAACAAACTGTAATTTCTGTCAATCACCTCCAAATATGAATAGACATTATTGACTCTAATGTATGGCAAAGAAAAGAACCTGGTTCAATGTTGGCAGTGGCTGAGACTTCTTTGTTCCAATCATAAGCGCATCCGACAGCTGTGCCCTCTGCTCTTTGTTTCCTCCCATAGTCTTCCAACCAATTGAATTCAAACGTTTAAGATTAAGATTCAAATAAATGAACGGTAGATAAACCTAAAACAAAATATATGTACCTGCAACAAGTCTTTGTATAAAAACCCAGGAATCCATACCATCTTGTGAAAAGTGAGATTCATGGCTCTCTTCAAGTCTCCAGCATCGTTGGGAAGGAGGAATTCCTTAATGTTGGAGGAGCCGAAAGCTTTGAGAAGAGGATCGTTAGTGGTTGGCGTCAAGCAAATTGCTGAGCTGATTATAACTAATCGACGAACGAGGTTAGGGTATTTTTGAGCCATCTAGAATGCCACGAAGCCACTATAGCCATTCCCAACCACGATCACGCTCTGCACTCCGAGAGAATCGAGCATACTCTTCAAACACTCCGCTTGGAAAATCTGTCCGCTTGGAGCTCATTGTTGTGGATTCTCCGACGAATATGAGATCCGGCATGAGGAGATCGAAATTCTTTCCAAGAGCCATGATTTGGTCATCCCATCCTGTCTGGCCATCGGCACCCGCACCAAAACCGTGAATGAGGAGGAGAGCCGGTCGTTGCTTCTCTCTGTGGGGGTTATTTTGCAAAACCTAGAATTTAAGATCAGTGTCGTTGCTCAATTGGATCTTCTTCGGCTCGAGGCCCTGCGAGATCCAGCGAGCTCGCTTCCACTTCCTAACGAATTCAACAATGTTGAATCCAAATAGTCCTCTCATTTAGACTCCCAATAGGTTGAGAGTTCAGTAGAGAAGCTTAGCCGCAACCTTGATTAAATGGCGAGCATGGAACAATCGATTTTTCAATGGTGTAGAATAATTGATAATTATTGTTAATAAGCACATGTTGGTTGCGGATGGAAACACAGTGCCATGACTAACCGCAAGGTATCTTCATTATACTCAATAAACTTGTGATAGCAACCTCGGATTTGCCAGTCGTTTTTCTTAAATTCCTCCACAATGACAGACTCAAACTTGCGTCCAACTATTCGTTTCTGAAATCTGCGAGCAATGGTCAGTTTGTAGAGGTCCATATCATAGAGCTCAGATCTCCCGTAGTGATAGGGGTAGATGGAAATCGATTGAGGAATGTAGGCCTCTGGCTTTAGTGCCAATAACTCTTCTGGCACATTAAACACGGACACGGACGCACAGAGATCAATCCCAAAGAATTCACATCTTGATTATGTTGCTCATTAGTTAGAGAATTCACCAGAAACAGAATTTCTGAAGTATAGGACGCCATGGCTATCTCTGCACCCTTGAGACATAGTCCAGACTTGGATCAGCCCCTCGAGAGAGATTAGAAGTAAACCCATTGTTGCAATACTCATTGACAAGCTCAATGAACTGAGCAAATATGAGCTTGGCTGTGGCATTTAGAGCTACACAAACTCAAATTCGAATTTAAATTTCGAGTGGGGAGACAAATTTAAATTATGTACCGCATTTATTAAATTCAAAAATTCATGGCATGTATGCAGTTGCATCCATGCATTACTCGATGGGCTCATGGGTATGAGTGCAGTTGCATCGATGCATTACTCGATGGGGTCATGCGTATGAGTGCGTATAGTCCATGGATCCATCAGTTTAACACTACGTGGATACGACCGAGTTTGATTACCGGAAAGAGAAAGACTATATTGGAGGTTAACGATAAACCGTAGCGGGGCAGAGTCTTAAAGGCTCTGCTGCAGGCTGAATAATGCTCGCCCACTCTTCGTGCCCTACAATAATATCGAAATGGTTATCCTTAAATGCCAATAACCTGTCTTTATGACCATGGTATCCAATAATATCGAAATGGTTATCCTTAAATGCCAATAACCTGTCTTTATGACCATGGTATCTGATACAATATGTAATAGTAATGTCCTTCGAGCATTGTCTCTACCTTGATTTGTCTTCATAAGTGGTTAATACATATGTATATAATAATATTCATATTTCCCAATGTGTTCACATGAATAAGATATGTATATAATAATATTCATATTTCCCAATGTGTTCACATGAATAAGATATGTATATAATCTTCATATATGAACCAAATTTCTTCTTATTTATTATATAAATATTACTTCCATTGATATACATCCATACCCATTAATTAACTTTCATTTGTATTAAAAGAGCATAACCACTTTATTTTCACATATATATAGCACCATAGAATTAATCATAGTATATTGGTATTGATACTATAAAATCTTCTTCTTCAATTTAAGGTGACTCACCTAACACATTAACAATTAAATCCTTAGATTTGTTTTCATCTGTATTTCAAACATTAAATACTTAAAGTCCACGTATAGTCAAGTCTAGCCAAATTTTCATATATATATCTTATAACTAGTTATGCTAATGTCTCCATAGATGTAATGTTGTACACATTTCAAACTTTAAGGTAAATAACTTTTATCTTATCTTCACCTATGTTCATTCTCTTATCATGTCATGTCAATAATGATAAGGATGGAAGTAGTACTTTCATTAGTATTATTTCAGGGCTCTTTATAAGAGGTGATTGCATTTCTCGATCACTCTCATTTCAGGTAATCGCTTAATTATAATAGGATTAGATTAGCTTAGACCATAGTATCTTAGCTAGATATTTAAGGTGAATAATAATCCTACTAGGACGAACTTATATCCCCACCCATCATAATTCAATATGATAAGTCATGATACGGTCAACCAACACATGGCTCCCTAGTCATTATATTTTTTTATAGGTGGGTTTTGTTACTTATAGCTTAGTCGCATTACCATTCTTTAATCTTCTAAGCTTAAACTAAGACTTATAAACATAACACTAGCTCGAGGCCCAATGGTGGGGCCTTGGCCTTTAGCTCCTCACCAGGGTTTTTTTTAACAAAATTACATTTTTACATTTACAAGAATAATAATAATAGGGGTCGAATTTGGGGGAATTTACAATTAGAGCTAGCCTGAAAGAAGGCATGGTATGGCATGTATGACACTTGTTGCACTTGTGATGTTAGGACTTGATATAGAAAAAACGAGTCATCGTAGCACTTTCGCTATAAATCCATTTTGGCTAATTTTTTGGATATTAAACTTTTACAGGTCGAATATCAGATCCCCATGTACCTTGTGTCCAAAGGAAAATTTCTAACTCGTTGTACTTTGTGTTTTATGATCTGTACAATCTAGGGTTTCTGCCTCTTCCACATCTAAGTCATAAAGAGGTGACCTAGGAAAAAAGGTCATAACTTGGGCTAGGAAGCTCCAAATGAAATTTCATAAAAAATGACAGGTAGTGAATGGACTGTACTTTCTAAGGTAACTTTTTCAGAGGCCAAAAATGAAATAGTGACACATGACATGCTGTACAAGTTCGCTCTCTAGTTTTATCCCATAAACAGGTCATGTTGCGAAACTTGGCATAACTCTCTCTCAAAGAATCCAATTGAGGTCAGAACTATGGGGTTGGAAAGAGGACAGGTCGGGATACCACAAGTAGAAGTTTCATACCCTACAGATTGGAAAGTTCGGAGTTACACCAGAAACAATCAGGTGCATATTTCTGTCAAAATATAATTATTTTTTAGCACCTTCATTCATGGCTTCGGGAATTTAGGGTTTCGGAGAAAGTTGGAATTTTTGTAATCAGAGACCACGACTGGGTGACACTCATCAAAATAGAAATTTAGAGACCAAGATCATATTTTTTGGTTGAGAAGAAGACTGGGCTTGATCAAACCCCAGTTCGGGACTTTGATCGGAAAGATGGAAAATTAGGGCTTTTGCAAAAGTTGGAATTTTGGAAGTCTATGACCACGGCTAGAAGCTCAGAAAAATAAAAGTTTAGAGCTTTGAATCGAACCTTTTGGTTGGGCAGAAGGGTGGGATTTATCAAACCCTAGTTCGGGATCCTATTTAGAAGATCCGGAAGGTTCAAAGGCAATTTTGAGGGCTGAAACTTTGCAGTTTTCAAATTCTGAGTATATCGGCTTGATCATCTCATCAAGGTGCATCTTTCTATCCTTTCATAAGTTTGAAATTCAAAGTTTGAATTTTTAGGGTTTCTTTAACAAACCCTAATCCATCTCAAGATACAGTTCCTGCAAATCAAATGGATTGGTTACCTGCATAAGTGAAGAAGTTGATGTTTCAGAGGGAGATAAGGCTAAGGCCTTACATAAGAAGATTACAAGCAATCTCGACAGGTATGACTTACATGTATGTTTCAAATTCTGTTCATGGTTAAGTTTATGATATGTTTGTCTTTATATCATTACGGTTAGTACAATATTTATTAATTACTAGACTTGTCGTATCACCTTAATAAAATTATGAATACATGATAAAAGATATTCATTGATTAAGGTTTTGACACTTATGATTGTACTAATGCATTGTGATGTTGTATGAGGTTTATGTTGTTCGCTAACATGAAAGGTACACCAAGAAAGACAAATCATGTTCTACTTCAAGAACATATGATCATGGTGACATGAAGACAAAGATTCATCCATTGTCATGGATCACATAGAAGATCTACTTACGAGGTACGTATAACTTGGTTCTACAATGGTTAACTTATGAGACATCTAGGTTACTAGCACAAGTCATTGAAGAGAACCAGAAGACATCATGCGGGTATGTTAGACATAACTAGCTAACATAGTAATCCATGTATGTTTTTCCTATATCAAGTTAGAATATTACCTTGTGTTAGGATCCCTTATATAAGTATACTTGGTATGATTGGTTATGTTTATTCATAAAGTTTGAAATGTAAGAAATCAAGGGTTTATGCATATTATGTCTCTTGTCTTGATTGATGATTTGACTAACCAGAAGAGTCCTATGATCAAATAAGAATATGCATGAGTAAAATAAGTCTTCCCTAAAACCTTGAATACTAATGTTTATTATTTGTGTTTGAAATGATCATGACTATACATGTTTAAGATTATTGTGTTTTGATAGTATTGAGATTATACTAATGAATGTGTGATTATGTATGAGACCTATAAGCATGCATAGTGATTAAGGATGGATATAAGTTCAAGGACAGGTAATCCAGTAAGCAAATATCAAGAGGGAGCACACTTCAGTAGTTTCTGCAAGGATGCAGATATTCAGAGGGAGTTTACCACTTCTCACAATCCACATCAGAATGGAGTTACATAAAGGAAGCAAAGACTGAGAGGGAGTCTACCCAACAAAGAAACAAAGATAAGAATTTGATTATCATTTCTTGCATATTTGATTGTTTAAATAATACTGTTCAATGATGTATATACTGATGTCCCTAGAATTAGGTTGTGTATTATGCATATTAGAATAGTTGCATTGGTGAACAGTATACTACTAATATGCATGTGATGGGTAAGTGGCCTATGGCACTGTACAACATTCCATTGCTACTTATCTAGAATGAAACCTTTTTGTTGACATGTTTGGAGTAGTGCAAACTCTTAACAATGTTTTGATAGAGATTGGAAGGCATCTAGAAAGTTACAGGATATGGATGAATGTTGTATTGAAGCATTGGCTAAAATAATTGCATGACTGTATGACATATTTCTTTATGTGTAAGAATTTGTTCTGAAAAACTATGAGAAGTTTCTAATCATGCAATTTAACTTGTTTTGTAGGAAATATCATATATGAGCACATACAAAAGAAGGACTACAACATTTGTTTCAGCAACAAAGTTATCTATTGAAGATATTGAATATATTGAAGTTCCCAGGATTCGGAAAAAATGCCATGATCGAGGAGTACCAGTCGATCATGAAGAATGGTGTTTGGGATGCAGTCCCGAGACCTGAAGGGAAGTATGCTGTGACTTCCAAATGGATTTATAAGATCAAGCATGCTGTAGATGGTAGCATGGAGAAATACAAAACGAGGTTTGTAGTTCGTGGCTTCTCCCAGAAAAAGGGATTGAGTATGAAGAGACTTCTACACCTATAGCCAGGCACACTTCCATCAGATCAGTACTTGCTCTGGCTGCAGTGATGAAATGGAAGATACACCAGATGGATGTCAAGACAACTTTCTTGAATGGTGTAGTTGAAGAGGAAGTGTATGTGGAGCGGCCACATGATTTTGAGACACATGACGGGAAGTCATATATGTGCAGAATTTGGTATGGTAGGATAGAAAGCTTTCTATCCAGTTTGGGCTTTACCAAGAGTAAAGCGGACTCCAGCCTTTACTACAAGGTTGAGGAAGGAAATCCAGTGATACTACTTTGGTATGTGGATGACCTGTTTGTTACAGGTGATGATAGATTGATTGCCGACATGAAGAGGAAGCTTGTTTCTGAGTTTGAGATGAAGGACTTGGGGATGATGCACTATTTTCTAGGCATGGAGGTGTGGCAGAGTGCAGATGGAATCTTCCTTGGACAAGGGAAGTATGCAGTAGAGATCCTGAAGAGGTTCGGGATGATGGACTGCGAGACCAAGGCCACACCTATGCCATTGAACCTGAAGCTTTTGTTTGATGCTTCATATGATCCGGTTGATGTCACCGTGTGTCGTCAGATGATTGGGTCCTTGATGTACCTGATAAACATGAGACCAAATATCTGCTTTGCGGTGAGCACATTGAGCTAATTCCCGACAGATCCCAGAGGTGTTCACCTAGTTGTTGTAAACCATATTCTGAGGCACTTGAAGGCTACGGTTGACTATGGGCTCAAGTATGATGCGAATCAAAATTTTAACCTGCAGGGTTATGTTGATTTATATTGGGCAGGTAGTGCTACAGATAGGAAGAGCACTTCTGGGTGTTGCTTCAGTATGGGATCGGGTGTGATCTCTTGGTTTAGCAGGAAGCAGTCCTGCGTAGCACTGAGTACAACCGAAGCAGAGTATGTTGTAGCTTGTTCGGCTAGTTGTGAGGCAGTATGGATGAGGAAGATACTATCTGAGTTATTTGATCTCCCGTTGGATGCTACTGGTATCTTTTATGATAACCAGAGTTGTGTGAAGCTGTCTGAGAACTCGGTGTTCCACAACAGGTTGAAGCACATTGAGATCAAATATCACTATATCAGGGATATGGTGTAGAGAGGAGCAGTCAAGCTCTTGTATGTTGAGATGGATGAGCAGGTTGCAGATGTGCTGACGAAGCCACTAGCTAGAGTGAAGTTCGAGTACTTTAGAGAGAGGCTTGGTGTTCTTCAGATTGATGACACGTCGAGGAATAAGTGATGGACACATTTGCAGGACCCATTCCAAGCATGGTGAGAGGAGGATCCTTCCATGGCTGTGGATATAAGCGCTGGATTATGAGCATCAGGACGATGCTCCAGTTACTGCTCTATATGTCTATATATGCATCATGTTGGATGCTTGATATGATCGGTTGGATCATTTATATGTATATGTATGTACGCATCATGTTGGATGTTGGATATGATCAGTTGGATCATTTATATGTAGGTATGCATCATGTTGGATGCTGAATATGATCAGTTGGATCATGTGTATGTATCTGTAGATGTATCAGGTGGATACATTGTATGATCAGGTAGATCATGTATGATGATATGTATCAGGAAGATACTGTGTATGCATCAGGCAGATGCATTGTATGATCAGGATGATCATGGATGATGAGCTTCAGGATGTTGCTCCAGATGACATGCGTCAGGACGATGCAGTGATGATGATCATAATGATCATGTGTACATCAGGATGATGTATGGTGAGTATCAAGTTGATACTCTATGGCCGTGAACAGGTTATGCAGATAAGCATATAATAGTGCCCTGGTAGGTTTGTAGATTCTCTTGCTAGGTTTTGTTGCTAGCATATAATAGCTCCCTAGAAGATCTAGAAAATGCTCTTTCAAGGTTTTGCTTTGGGAGGACATATAATAGCGCCCTCGGAGGTTTGCAGATTCTCTTGCTAGGTTTTTCCACTGGCATATAATAGCTCCCTGGGAGATCTCGCAAACACTCTTTCAAGATTTTGTCCTATGGCATGTAAGTAGACCTAGGAGATCTAGACAGGATGAAAAAGGCCTCAGATGCTCTTTTGAGGCATTTGCATGACCACATGTAATAAGTCGTGGAGATCTGGACATGATGAAAAAGGCCTCAGATGCTCTTTAGGGTTCTTGCTTGACAAGACACTCTTTTAAGGTTTTGTGGTGGGGGTAACATGTAATAATTCCTGGAGATCTGGATAGGATGAAAAAGGCCTCAGATGCTCTTTAGGGTTCTTGATAGTCAAGAGACTCTTTTAAGGTTTTGTGACAGTCACATGTAATGTGCTCTTGGGAGATCCGACAGGTAGAGCTGTGTGCTCGTAACAGCCTGGGATGCTGCAGCCAGGTTTTGTGACGCACATAATAAGTCCTGAGGATTCCACAGTATGGCTAGTGATGATGAAGACCTGCAGATGGTGGGCCTACATCCAGTATGAAAAAGGACTAGATCTGTAGAACTTCCTAGGACGAGTAGATTCAGAGATTGATTGAGATAGCAACAGCAGTGATGATGATGATGATTCGATGACGATGATCTAGAGAAGAAGACTTGTGCTAGAAGACCTGTGTCGAGAAATACCTTCCTAGTGAAGAGGGAGTGTTGATGTATATGTAACTTCGGAATGTATTTCACATATATGTATATTGTATTCCTATAGAGATGTTATTATTCCTCTATACAGAAGTGTCATCATTTATATTGTAAGTGTTGTAACTTATACTCGATGGGTTATTAGACCACCTTGTTGGGGTCGACCATGTATAAGTCATGTGGGTCAAAGGGTTATTAGACCACCCTATTGGGGGTCAGCCCAGTCAGCATTATGTTATGTGGTTAAGTTAAGGCCGACCTAGTAAAGGTTATTAGGCAAGTCAAGTCATGTATACACAGAGTGCGGGAGGCACTCTATTTGATCATTCACTTTCTCACTCATACTATCATTGGAGAGTGGCGCACTTGTGGAGGACGAGAAGCTACTACTAGGAGGACTATCTCTTGTACTTGGGTTGTATCGTTGCTCTATCTATCTCTGAGGAAGTTATTGGGGTTTTTCACCTTTATGGTTTTCCCCAAGTAAACTCTATGTCTCTTGTGTGCTTGCATTATTGTCTCCATGATTGATATGCTGTACATGTTGTTCTCTCAGTTAAGATCCTAGATCAGATTGAAGTAAATTCTGAAAAAACTAACAATGAGTACTATTCATGATTTATTTATCCATTCTCACTGAATTTATGTCTATGAAAAATAAAATTACATTTTCACTCTTCATTGTTTTGAATGTAGTTGTATCAATTGATTGACTATATTGTTTACTTGAATGCCATTGTAAAAGTTGCTTAGATGACAAGCATTGTTGAAGTTGCTCAAAGGAAGTCATGTCATGGTTTTGTTTTTGTTCTCATTATGGTAAAACGACGAATATATTATATGCTACTATTTTATGTTTGTTATATATCTCCTTCAACTTTAAATTGTTTCTTCAAAATGGTATAAGTGGCTATTTTAAACTATTCTGATTTTCACTTTTTTGTGGGAGATAATGACAACTTTGTATAGATTATAATGAATTTTTATGTGTTGATAGCTAGTTGTTCTTAAGGGACAGTAAATAACCACCCTAGTAGGTGGATTTACGAGCATTTGTAATCCGCCCATTTAATTGTGGTTATTAACCTCTCAAAGTTTCTATAAGGGAAGTTTAAAACTACCCACATAGGTTTCTATAATGACATTTCAAACCAGGCCCATAAGTTTTTATAACGGATGTTTGCAATCGCCTCCAAAAGTCTTAAGGATGGTTTTTGAACTTCCCTATATATTGTTATAGTTTGGTGCCACACCCCCTCTGCAAGTTGCTATGACGGGGGGTTCTAAATTGTACTCATATGTTGCTATGATGAGGGTTTTAAATTGATCCTCTATGTAGCTATGGGGGGGTTCTAAATTGATATTGTAGGTGGCTATGAGGGGGTTTCTAAATTGACCCTGTAGGTGGCTATGAGGGGGGTTGTTAATTGCCACCATAGCTTATGATGAGGGGGGTTCAGAACTCCCCTTGTAGGTCTCTACAAGGGGGGTTTCAAATCGCCACAATAGGCATCTATGAGGGGGGTTCCAAATCACCCCTATAGACATCTACGAGGGGGGTTCACAACTGCCCATAGAGGACTCTACGAGGGGGGTTCACAACTACCCCTATAGGAATCTACGAGGGGGGTTCTAAACTGCCCCTATAGGACTCTACGAGGGGGGTTCACAACTCCCCCTATAGGACTCTACGAGGGGGGTTCACAACTCCCCCTATAGGACTCTATGAGGGGGGTTCTAAAGTGCCCCTATAGGACTCTACGAGGGGGGTTCACAACCGCCCCTATAAGTTTCTATGAGGGGGGTTCACAACCGCCCCTATAAGGCTCTACGAGGGGGGTTCACAACAGCCCCTATAATCCTCTACGAGGGGGGTTCAAAATTGCCCCTATAGGAATCTACAAAGGGGGTTCCTAACCGCCCCTATAGGCCTCTACGAGGGGGGTTTTCAACCGACCTTGTAGACCTCTACGAGGTGGGTTCCCAACCACCCGTATAGGCCTCTATGAGGGGGGTTCCAAACTGCCCCTGTAGGCCTCTATGAGGGGGGTTCAAAACTGCCCCCGTAGGTCTCTATGAAGGGGTATACGAGGGGGTTTTAGAACTGCCTCTGTAGACCTCTACGAGGGTGGTTCAAAACTGCCCCCATAGGTCTCTATGAAGGGGTCTACGAGGGGGGTTTAGAACCGCCTCCGTAGGCCTCCACGACGGGGGTTCAAAACTGCCCCCAAAAGTCACTTTTGAGGGCGGTTCCAATCTCGTCAAAAAACCACCCCTAAAGGGAAAAAATTTTAATATCGGTGCCTTTAGGGGTGGTTTTTCCAAAAGCCCCCTCGTAGGTCACTTTTGGGGGTGGAAGACAACCCCCCCTAAAGGCCAAAAATGTAGTAGTGTAGGAACCCCATGGATTTTTGTCAAGCCAGGGCCAATCAATGCTCACTGATATTTCAATTTTAAGGACTCTAAAAATAATGAAGAAAACTCCAGGGGGTATCTTTTTCATGGTTGATAACCAAGCATGACATAGATTTAATAGTAAGCTCGATATAGTTCGTTTTCCATAAGTAGTCCACTAAGGCTGGATAAAGAGATAAATTTTCACTTAGTAGACATCCTTCTCATTGTTTAATGAGCATCAAAAGGAACAAGTAAGCTCAAGTTTATTAGTTACAAAGAAAATTTTATGTTTTTATGTTTTTCTCATTTTTATGAATTTTTAATGGTTTTGTTAGTTTTATTAAAACCATTATTAAAATTTAAAGAGAGGGGACAGAGGTAGGAATATTACCTCCCTTACTTACCACTTCCATCTCATTCTATTGAAGCACACTTGAAATGAATTCTTCTTTGGATATCAGCTTATGGTAAACTTTCATCCTATGTCCATTTACCATAAAAGAAGTCTGATTTTCATGAATGGTTTTAATCTGAACGGATCCATTTTAGAAGATGGTGTCTATTTCGTAGGACCAAGACAATGAGTGTTCAATTTCCCTTTAAAAATTTTAAATTTTGAATCGAAGAGAAGTGCCCAATTACCATGTTGGAACTGCTTTTTCTTAATCAATTTATTGTGGCAATTTTTCCTTTGTTGCTGAACCAAAGTAGTCTTTTGAATAATTTCCTTTGTAATCTCATCCAACTAATTCAGTTGCAATATTTTCTAATGTTGTGCCTCTGTCAAGTCCATCTCGAGCTCTGTTGCAATTTTGAAAATCTTAATTTGGAACTGTATAGGGATTAATATTTGTTTTCCATACACCAATTCATATGGGGTGAATCCTGTAGTGTTCTTCCAAGTAGTTTTCCAATCCCACAATGCCTCTGGCAGCCGGTCCACCCAATCCCTATGATGTGACTGTACTATATTTGTTAAAATAGATTCTAGAACCTTATTGGTGGATCAACATTACCTTCACTTTGCAATCTATAGAGGAAATAAACGAGTAAGTTTTCCTTACATGGTCTATCCATAATTGTAATATTGAATTCCTATAGCAACAAAATCCATCATTCAATTTTTCCATTCGTGACTGGTTTATTCATCAAGTATCATATAACATAATTATTAGTATGAATATAGACTTCATAACCCATAATATAATGCTTGAATTTATTAATAGCATACACAACTGCCAAAAATTATTTTTCCATGACTATGTAATTTAGTAGGTGCAAGGTTTTTACTAATCTAATAAATGGAATAATGAATCTGATTTTCTTTCTGGTGGAAAAAGCCCCTAAAGAAAAGTCTGAGGCATCTGTAGATATGTGAAATGGAAGGGACCAATCAGGAATCCTCAGTACAAGGGTAGCAAAAAGTTTGTTTTTCAAAGTTTCAAAATCACACTGACAACTAGCATCCTAGAGAAAAATAACATATTTAGACAACAGTTTGAATAGAGGTCCAACAATCTAATTGAATTTCTCAATGAATCACCTGTAGTACACAGCGTGGCCAAGGAAACTTCTCACCTTCTTCTAAGTTTTGGGGACTGGTAGTTTTGTAAGGATTTCAATTTTAGCATTGTTTACCTTGATCCCTACAACATATATAACATGTCCTAAAACTACTCCCGTATTTAACAACATTTTTCACTTCTCATTACTCAAAGCAAGGTTTTCCTCTTGGCATCTAATCAATAATTTTTCAAGATTTTCCAAGGCTTCTTCAAATGTATTTCTATACACAATGGAATCATCCATGTACACCTCTACACAATTGTAGATAATGTCTTAAAATATTCCTAATACTTCCTTTTGAAATATTGTTGGAGCGTTACACAAGCCAAAGGGAAAAACACGGTAAGAAAAGGTTCCCCATGGGAAAAAGAATATGGTTTTCTCATGATCTTCTGCTGATATTTGGATCTGATTATACCCGTTAAACCCATCTAAGAATGAGAAATATTTCCTTATATCTAAGGTATCTAAGACTTGATCAATGAAGCGTAGAGGGAAATATTCTTTCATGGTAGCCTTGTTCAATTCTCGTTAATCTATGCATATATTCCATTTTCCATTATTTTTGGGGACAACAACTAAAGGTGAAACCCACTTACTATCATATATAGGATAGATAAAATTGGCATCAAACATTTTTTGCAATTCTTCTTTAACCATTGCCTTGAGGGCTAGGTTCATTCTTTGTTGAGGTTTCCTAACAGTTCGGGAATCATTTTGTATATAAATATGATGTGAACACATTTTGGGATCAATTCCCTTCATATCATGGTAATCCCAACCAAAGACATTAAAGTTCTTAAATAATACTAGAATAAATTTTCCTTGTTGGAGATTAGACAATTGGTTGCTAACATGCAAGAATTTACCTGGTTGAATCTCCATCGGAATGATGTAACAATTTTCTTCTTGCATGGTAGATGCATTGAAAAATGAGGACAGTGGCATCAAATCAATTGTTTCTTATATGTCAACTCTCATAATCTGATCTAAAGGAATTGAAAACAAATCAGTTGACTACGAAAAATCAGATCCACAAAGTAAAGTACAAACATGATTGTCTTATGTCCTTTCTTGATATTTTATTACCCGATCGATGGTGCAAATGGGTTGAATCACCTCTTCATTGCTGCCTGAATTATGTATCCATGGAATATATTATGTTTCTACTAGGGGCCTTTCTTGTGGGTAAAAGGTTATTTGTTTGACTACATCCCATTGAGAAATGATCATGTTACTAGATCTGCATCCTATAAATGCATTAGCAGTGGCAAGCCAAGTCCTTCCAAGAATAATAGGATTACCTCCTAAGGAAGCCCTAGGTTGCAAGACCATAAATTCTACTAGGTATATTAATGAATCCAAGGCTACTATCATGTCTTCTAGGATTTCTTCTGGTTTGATCTTGGAATTGTCAGGAAGATCAAAAGTTGTAGGAGTCGGGTGTATGTTGGTCAAATTCAACCATTTCATAGTTCCTACGGTCATAATGTTAATTGTTGCTCGAAGGTCAATCAAGTTGTTAGGGAGACAAATCCCATTAATTTTCATGGAGACAACAAGGTCCCCAAGATCTAAATATTTCTTAATGGGGTTCCTACCACTTATCATATGTGCACTCTCTCCAACAAAATGGATGGTATGTGGGTCTTTTATTTTCCTACATAGTTGTTTTACACATAATTCCTTCACTATCTTAGCATAAATTGGTATATCCTTTAAATATTGAAGTAAGGGAATTTTAATGCATATATTTTTAAGTTCAATAAGCAGATCATATTCAGGAGCAACCACTAGATTTTTTACTTGTAATCTTTCTAGATAGGGTGGTTCTCCCAAACAAGATGGTTTCTCTAGTAAAGTGGCTGCTTGTTTTCTTACAGCTAGGGGTTCATTATTGATGACTATATGAGGAATCAGTCCTTATTCTTCTTCCTCAATGATAATAGGTTATGAATTGTGTATGTTGGGGATGGATGCAACTCAAATTGAAGAACATGCTAAGTTGGTTTATTATTTGGGTTAGCTAGTCATTGGACATGGAGCTGATGTTGCCTACTGGGCTATGAGGTAGGAAGCTGAAGCTACTGAGATTGCATGTCTGGTGGTTGATATTGTGTAGGAATTTGCACATATGGTTGAGGTCGATACTATTGATGTGGTCAAGGGAAAGAAAAATGTTGAGACTTCATAGGAGATTGGTGTTGTATGAGGAATTTGGAACAGTAGGATCAGTAGGAATACCTGACGGACAGGGTTGTCATGGATTTTTTGGGGCTAATGCATATAATTTCTTTGTGGAATCCTCACCCCATTGGTACACTACTTTCAATCCAGGAAAGGAATGGAGCTAATCCGTAGAATGATTATCTACACAAATACCACAAACATAAATCTTATTTCAAGGATACTCCTTCAATTGATTCTTTTTATATCACTTAAATCAAAAGATAGCCCAGGATGCATTCTCTTTACCCTACTTTTTCCTATCCTGAAAGGCATCTAGAAGAATACTCAAGGTGCCAAGAATATCAGTCTTAAAACTTTCCAAATGTTACCCGTGTTTTAGTGACCACACATGATGCATTCTTGAGATCTTTAGGGAGAGGGTCTTGAAGTCCCTTACCTGATCTTGCATGTCCCCTTGATTATTTCCTACATAACTCACTAATTTTATCAAGGGGAAGTCGATAAGCATCCCTATCCCCCATTAAATTAATCACATTCATGGATTCTTCTTAAATACCTCTAAGAAAGATCATTTCTATCGTCTCTTGGTCTAGCTTATGTTGTTTGGGACGCTAGAGGTTATATTTAAATCATTCAAGATAATCCTCCAGGATCTCATCTTCTGCTTGTTTCATTCGGAAGATTTCCTCTCTCAGATCCCTTGCCTTATAATATTCCTGATACCTTTCAAGGAATTCCCTTCTCATCTCATCCCAAGCCTTTATTATGTCGCCCCCTGAACCCATGAAATAATGTAAAATTGAATTCTTTAGAGTGGTGGGAAATATTGATTTTGTACCTAGGAAAGTGTTCCCCTAGTGAAAATTATCCTATGTCAAAAAAAAGGGGAAAATAACATGACCCTTGCATTAAATGACTTGAGATGAGCGTTTATTTACACTTTAGAGATTAAAGTGACTTTTTGATAAATTTAAGTAAAGTGACTAAAATTAATTTTGGAGAGAATTAAATTAGCTTTTAATATCATCCATCTATCTAAGTCAATGTGGGCCCTTGGAGTAAATGTCTCTTCACTCACCCCAACATCCAAACAAAAAGGCAAGGGAAAGGATTTTCACCATTTTATTTTTTTTCTTTCATGAGTTTTGAGAGAGAAGAGAGCAATTTGACTTCTTGAGAGGATAAGAAGAAAATCGTAGGAGAGAGAAACATCACAAAGGCACGAAGTCCAAGAATCCATACACCAGGTCCATACAACAATCCTGGGCGCATTTTTCGAGAAGAAAAACAATGGCATGCATTTCCAGGCAGTGGTATGAATTTCGAGGCAAGGGAAGAAATCCATACATTCCGTATAGTCCATACAGTGACATGCAAATCGAGGTATGAATTGGGAACGATTTTTGAGGTAATATTTAATTATGTTTTCTTGTTGGCATGATTTCTAAGAAGGAAATAAATTTATGGGCATGCAATTCGAGGTCTATACAATCAAATTTAGACAGTTCGTACACTGCTGGTTTGGTATGAATTCCGTGACAGAATTCTAGGTTTTTCGGTTGAGATAAGTTGTAATTCCGCTATTGCATTTTATTTTGTATAAGAAATAAAAAGAAACCTCTCTCAAATAGGTTTTCCCCTTGTGGGTTCTTCCTAGGCAATTTTTCCAAAAATATTGTCTGAAATTTTCTGTGTGTGGTTGTCCTAAAATTTTCGTTAGTGAATTTTCTTGTGTTTCATATATTAAATTGTTCATAAAAAATTCTATTTCATTAACATCTGAAAGTGTTAGAGAAATATTATACCTTAGTACCTTAATAATTAATTAATTGATGGTTATTAGGTGCTAAACTAGTTAATAATTATATCCCTAGGTGTGAACAAGGTTATTATAAGTTGGCTAGAACTTGTTTGGGCAAGTGTGAACTAGATAACAATGTATGGGCCAAACTATGGGACAAGGGTGGTCAAACTAACTATTGGGAGCTCTCCCACATGCATTTATTACCACCAGCATGCCTAAGGCACCTTCCTTCCTTGTTTTATGGATCTGGGTTTGACCATAGGTGCACATGCATTGAACCTAGTCAGTTTCCCCTCTTTTGGCTATTTTGGCCTAACGTAGCCTACCTAACCTCCACCAAAACTTATCCTCCACATGTGTGAACCTCACTATGACTTTCCATGCTCACCCAATGTTCACATGGTCATTTTGTACCTATTTGGGATATTTGGGAACCATTTGGTCAACCTAGGGGCGATTGTGGCTCAATCTAAGCAATATATGTGTGGACACTCCAAGTGCATCCGATTTCTTCCTATTTCTATATAAGTATGATACAAACTCATTGTAACATTGGACAGTTAATAAAATCTGATATTTGATCATTTGTGTTTCCTGGTTTTTTTATCATTTGTGCTGATATTTGATCATTTATGCCTGGTTTTTTATCATTTGTTTTCTAGAAATGTATATGCAATTGTTTCTTGCATAATAAGTTAAATATTTCAATTGTGCGGTATCTATAGAATCTAGATCCTTCTATGATAGATATTTTACATGGTATCAGAGCTCTTGGAGCAATTATTCAAACCAATTGACTGTTTTAGTGGTGTTCCAGAAGCAGTGGAGAAACCACACAAGTCCCTGGAACCATTGCATTGAAGCCATTGGAGAAATTTATTGGAGTCTATCCAGGGTGTAATGCTCTTCTGAATGCACCTACTATCAAACAAGGTTCGACTCTATTAGTGTAGATCCCCTCCTGAGTGTTGAGAGTTTTCTATTGCAGGTACAACAACTTCTACATGGATTCGAAAGTTCCTCTTCTTACTCCATTCGGTTATGCAAAATGGAATCCTAAAATGTGTGCATATCTCAATAGACAAGGTATCTATGATTTTTCCATTGGTTCTAATAATGAACTAGAGTCTTATGAAGAGAAAAATGATTGGCTAAATGATTTTGACAGAGCATTCGGAGATATGTGTCTAGCCATGTCTCCATTCATGCACTACTTGATTGGTTCTGCATATTATCCATTCGAGCTATGGTCCAACTTGGACCAGGATCTTGATAAGAAGAAGAATGGTGCATTGAGTAATCCTATGGACACCTCTACATTTTCTCTCCCTCCTTATGGTTCGGCTTCTACTCTCTTTGATGAAGTTGTGCATGAAGATCGCATGGAAAAATATTCAACACAAGTTCCTATTGTTGTAGATCTCTTTTATTCGAATGCTTCCTCTACATGCTCTGAATTATAATATGAAGAGACATCATCATTTGCACAAGATGTTGCTACAAATGATGAATATACAAGAAATGGAGCATCCATTGTTGATGAAGAACTATCACTACATTCATTGTTCTCCAATAATTCTTCAAATGCTGATTTTGAGGATGATAAGCTAGTTGTTGAAGATCCTTTGCATAATTCACTAGATGATGGTGCAATTTTTTTTTATATTTTGGATTATTTTAAGGCTTCATCAAAGTGCTATATGTCTACAAATTCACTCACCAATTCTGATCCAAATCCTTCTACCTATTCCTCTATGGTGACTAGCACATTTTCTCAAAATTTTATTGAAGAAGGAGACATTGCCATTGTATTGGCATATATTAAACCTTTGTTCCTCTCACTTGGACCTGATCATACCTATTTTGGATCTGATTTTAGTTCATATTTCAAGTCCAAATAGCATTTGGAACTATTTTTAATAATTCTTGGAGCTAGCATAATAGTTTTGGGTTCAAAGTTTCAAGAAATTTCAGTTTTGCTTGATGCTGATTTCTCCACTTTTGGTTCAAAGTTTTTGGCACAAGAATCTCGACTCATTTCGATCTGATTTCAGTTTGAAGTTCAAGTCTAATGAGTAGACACTTCTACTCTCACATTAGTTTATTGGATTTGCTCTACATGGCTACATTCTCCATCATGCAGCTGTTCATGTTTCTGATCTAGTTGAGCAACAATCTCTTCTTTCAAAGAATAAGGTTCCTCCAGACATATAATCAAGTTCACTCCTACTTGATTTTTGGAGAAGTTTAATTTTGGTGTGATTCATGTCTGTTAACACCCAAATTGACCCTAGGTTGTAAGAAGGGTAATTCGAGGTAACCACTAACCAATCTTTGGACTAATGTTACTGACCTAACACAGTTTGAGAGGACTCTCTTAATAAACTAATGAAGAAATGGAAATAATCAAGGGCGTCAACCATGAAAAAGGAACACCAGCATTCATTCTTTAAGATGTTCTATTAAAACATACACAGAAGGTCAGATTTCTATAGGACAAATTATACTCATGTAAACCATTGGTTGGAGAACAGCAGGGATCTATATTGGGAAATGGAATCAATTAAAGTATAACATAAACATTATTATCAAATGCTTAGTAGATACATCCACACAGAGGCAGGGTAGCAACCAACTAGTAGTCAAAGTGATTTTAATTGGCAAAACAGAAGAGAGATGAACAATCCATTGATATAAGGTATACATAGATGAATCCTATACCAACTTTAGCAAAAATATTTTGTGGAATACTTGGTAAGAAATGAACAAGGCATAATTTCTATGAATCTCATTCAGATACTACATTGAACCAAGTACGAAGGAATATTAACAATATGGATTACCAAAGGAAAGAAACACATATCACATAAGAAAAATGAGAAATAGACTACCAGACCGATTACACAAGAATCTCTGAAAAATGCATGTAAGCTTCTGAGAACTTTATTCAAAAAATATATCTCGGCATAACAGCAGTAGACAAAATATGTGAAGCTCCAAAAAGTTCTCAACCCCTTTCCATTTGAAAATACATGGAACTTATAGTGTCCTGGAGTCTCACACTAGACCCATTTGAAATAGAATTTAGTTACAATATAGGGACACCTCATCATAGTTTAGATGTCACTATCATAAAACAAAAAATATAACAAGATAAGCCTAATTGCTTTCTTGGATTTTCCGGTATGCCGTTAAACAATAAAAGATATTTAAAGTATCTGTCCAATGGTGAAACTTCACTACATAATGGGAAACCCACTTCCACGTCCTGGAAAATAAAAATCCTAAATATATTACAAACTTTTATACCAAAAGAGAATGATATTCAGAAAATGCAAAGATTTGAGATCTAAGGGGTAGCAGCTGCTAGTGCAGCATGATAGGTATATTTCATCTTTCCGTATTTCTCTACAGGTATCCAAAGTTTAGGTGTTGGGATGTCGTAACTTGTCATTTCTTTCCCCAGGACCCTATAGAAGACATGGCCAGAAGCCCTTCACCAATAGAAATCAATCTGTACAACATCTCGAACTCTTCATCCATCTTGTCCATCAGGATTTTTCCTGAAAGTGGCTGGCCCGGATGTTTGAACATGGAACGATCCATCCATCTGCTAATCATCAACATTTTATGCTCACTTTGGGGAATCAATTTCTGCTTTTCATCACAAAATGTAGGAAATCCTTTTTCTTCTAGTCCTCCAAACTGTCCTTTGAACTCTGTTAACTGTTCATTCATTTCATTTGCTTTGGCCTCTACAGCTTCGACTAACGCATACTTCCCTAGGATTCGTTTTGCTGCCGCAATGGTTGTGACCCTGTCTTTGATGCTCAAATCTATGACATCCTTATCTATCAAACTATTTAAAAAGTATGTAGCATTATACGCAGTCTCCTTTTTCCTTTTGTGCAGCTTTCCCTTCATGATAATGCAGCTCTTAAAGACATCAGTGACTATCTTCTCCTTTATCCTCATCAGATCTAGATAAGGTTTGAACCTCTTAGCTTCCTGGATAATTCAATCCCAAATCAAATGCTTGCACCCCTGCATAGCTACTCTCCCTGTAACCTGTTGTTAATCGCTACCAATTCCTTATATTTTACCTGTAGGGAATTTGTCCCTTTTTCCCTTTCATCATTTTCTTCCTTCAATTTTTGATTCTCCTCCTTTAGTTCTTGTATTTCAACCTCCTACAGGTTTATCTGGGACATGGCCTATAAAATGTTTTCAGTACCATCCTTCTCCTTATTCGGGCCTTCGCTCGCCTGCTGTGAACATATATTTGACAAATTGCTCTTCAATTCTTCAATTAGACACTTCAAATTCATCTTCTCTTTCTCCCAGCATCTCTCTTTCTCTACAAACCTTAACAATTCAGCTTTATTATTGCTGATCTCCCTACTTAAATCTTCTTTTTCTTGTATTAAATTTGTCTCTTTGGGAGCTTGTATCAACTGGGTGTTGGGAATTTTCATTCTCTTATGCAGGTTCTGGATCAAATTATATTTTTCTATCAACAGCTTATTGCTTACTTTGCCTCTGCCATCTTGATCAATTAAATCAAACTGCAACTTTTTGACATGTTGCTGAAGTGCTTTATTTTCTGACCTTTCATGTTTTAATTGGTCATACATTTTATTTACAGTGACTTCCAAATTAGAGATATTCAAGGCCGCTTCCACTAAGTCATCATATAGACCTTCCCCAACTTGCCTGTGAAACTGAATCCTGTCTGGAAAGGGTATCTTCCTCCAGTTTATTCTTGCTTCTGTCATTTTTTCCTTATCGGATATCATTAGATTGAGAGTGTGTGTCTTGATATCCCTACTCGTCATCAAAGACATCTCTGTTTTCGACAAACTCCTTACCATGGGCATTAGTTCAAAAAGTTTCTGCATGGACGCTTGCTTATATTTCCCATGATACTTAAACATATCTTCTTGGCATGGAAATTTATGTCCTCACTCCCTCCTGCTGCATCTTGGAGTTTATATTCTTGGACTTGGATAACTGGGGTTGATAACCCCTCTTTCTGCTCCTCTATACTATCTATCAGGATAGCCGATTCTTCTGGTGTTTCAACTCTTAGTCTTTTCTTTTCACTTTCTTCTTCTTCTTCTGTTTCAATGAATTCTTGTAATTCTCTCTTCCCGCCTACTTCTAGAGTGTTAAGTAGTTGGTCTGTCTCCATTGGATCATCAGCCACGATCAAAGCTTGGACTTGTAAATCTAGGTCATCTTCCTCTTCGGGCTCATATTGCAATAAATTTTGCCCCTTCAACAATCCTTCAGCTTCTTGGTGTTCAAATGCCTTCAGACCATTTTTCTTCTTCCTTTCGGCTTTGATATGTAGAGGATCATATGCGATTGCTACATCTTTTCCGAACCGCATATTTCTCAGCAATTTCTCCACTTCGCTAATAGCTTCTTTAAACTTTACAATAAAAGGGCCAACTTGCCAAGGGATCTTGATATCAGAACCTTTCTTATATTGCCCAAACTATTCCTCTTCTGCAATTAGCCTCTTTCGAATGAACTCCAAGGAAAAAAACCTCCAAGTTAAAAATGCTAGCAAAAAGTACGGTTCATGTACAAAAACATATACCCTTATCACTGTGGCATCTTTCAGCAAGAACCAGTCGCCCACGGCTAGTTCGTCTTTCAATTGCATCAAAGTTTGCATTTCTGGTAGCACTCTAGGTAGTTCCTCTTCAAACATAACTTTGTACACAACAGATAGAATGTAGTTCATGTAATTGAAAACATTATCTTCTAAATTCCCTGTAAAGACTATCTGAGAGAAACGTAACTTGTCTGCGCTGCTATGCAGAATCATCTTAGTCAAATATGCCTAAAACCGAAAAAATATGGTATTTTCAAAACAACTCAATTGTGCATGGATTTTTTCTGCCAAAAGTTCCTCAAACTTGAGGAATGGTACTAACTCACTTCCTGCCTCCGAGGAACTAACACTAATCCTGAATAATAGGCTCAGTTTTACTTCAGTTATCCATAAGTCTGAGTCTAAACCTAAAAATTGGGTTAACAAAGAAAAAACCAACTGGATGTGGTCATTAAAAAGGTTGACATCTAGCGGGTAAGGGGTATCTGTAATCTCTAGATCAGGCTTTAAACAGGTGTCAAGGAAAGCTTTACGGATTTCAGGGGAAATCTACCTATACAGAGTAACGACCATTTCTTCAAAGAAACTTTTGAGAATTAGGGTTGGTGGCTCAGGCATGGCAAGGGTACTTTGGATGACGACAACATCAATACTACAGACGATTTTAGACCTCTTGGTGTTCATTATTACTCGCTGGGTTTTTGAGTAATTCAACGAACACCATGACTTGAACTCCAGGAATG
The DNA here is from genome assembly GCA_027924585.1 of Larix kaempferi. Lineage (NCBI taxonomy): Eukaryota > Viridiplantae > Streptophyta > Pinopsida > Pinales > Pinaceae > Larix > Larix kaempferi. The sequence continues at coordinate 222,771 of BSBM01001004.1, forward strand.
GCATTATCTGTTCCAGGCAAAAGAAGATGAAAAAGGACTGATGGACCCTATGGACATCTATCCCTTGTTCAAGCAGAGCTTTCATCCTTCTTTTAACTTCTGGTATAGAAAGCCAAAGTTTTGGGTCAAACACATCACAGTATCTGTCTTCTAGGGTCATTCTGACCTTAGAACTAGTAGAAACTTATTCGTCTGCCATTCTATGACTATAAAACAGACTGCACGTTGCAAACAAAGGGGTTTTGGAACCCTACCTATCATGGGAAGCCTGAGAGCAACCTTCTCCCTGTAGTCCTTTTCGGCTTCTGCGCTTCCAGAAGCTTCCAACTCCGACAGGTCCAAGAAATAAATGTCTATTTTACACATCCGTGTTATATATATAAAACGTTTCTGAATAACTTCCGCTCAGCTTCGCTAGCTGTCCCTCTTTCCCGTCCATCGATCTGCTGTGCACTATTTCTAGTCCACTGATCTGATCCCTCATTTAACTTTTTTTTATTTGACATCTTTTCATCTCCATCGTAGGCTCCTCTATTGGCTTTAAACCTTAGCCATCCATCATATCTAACATCTTATAAGGGTATGGTGGTATCGCTACCTGCCCTCTAGTTTTGGTTTACCACTTAATCTTCTTTACGAGGTGCTCAGGTGATGACACCTGGAAGATGGTATACACCCTCGCAACCACCTTCTCTACTTATCTGGGGTGCTCTTTAACCATGCGACGATCACCGAGGAGCATTGATCTTGTCCTTTAACGCATCTACGGCGGGGAGTTATCCACGTATCTAGTTTTCAACACTCTCGCCAGTGGAGCCCACTATGTTATCAACCTTGCATCTCTTATATCTGCTAGCCATAGATCCAGTCGCTTTTGTCGCGAGCCATTGATCTACCTTAACCCCCACTACCACGGTATCGCAAGCCTTCTGGCAGTTTTCACTTACCGCCGAAACGTCCATGAGAGGGCTCCTCTAGCTGCCACCTATCCGGGCGGTTTATCTGTCGCGACCACCCTCCTATGCTCTCTTTCGTGCAACTTCACGATGCCAGTGCGATCGGGGACTGTGGATCTCTTTTACGTTCCCAATCAATGGTTGGGACTTGTTCGAGCTTTAATTTTCACTTTATTTTCTTTCGGACTATAGATTATTGGCATTTTTACCCATTTTCGATTATTTTGGCTACCTCCTTATGCCTAAAGTGCCCAAACCTTTCATTTTTCTCATTATTTCCTTTTCAACTGAGCTGTTTCCTGGCCTTAGCAACCTGGACATGATTAGGGAGGGGGTTTTAACCATCTCTTCAAGGAATTCACCAATGGAGTCAGTCCTTCTCATAGGACTTGTGCAAAAATTTATAGGTGCCAACAACTGGCTCTAGCCGGGGATGCTATCCTCCCTACGAGGTAGCAAAGAACTCTGTAGACCAAGTGCCTAATCCATTGGGAGTTCAAACTTCAGAATCAACAACTTCTTATGATTTCTTAGAACTACAATTGTATTTGCCGCATATCTAAGCTGTCCACAGATGAAAAGAAAAAGGAACCATGGCTAGCCTTCTAGACCTTACCTTATTTTCTTTAGGGTTTCAAGTCTTTCAGGTTTGCCGTCAGAGATTTTAAAACAAATGAAAAATATATCCATAGGCGATGGTACATGAAATACTTGCATCCCTTAGGACATGTAATGTTTTAAGAATCTCCCGTTGACTGGACCTCCTGACCAGGCAGATCCGTCTTGATGTTCCAAGACAAAAGAATTTATTCCTCGGATTGCTATAATAATATACGGTCCCATCCACATATGCTCAAAATTTTCATGTTTTTCTTCTTTAGGGGCATTCCATTTCAAAACTGGGTCATTAACCTGAAAATAATATTCCTTGGCTTTTTTGTCGAAGGCTTCCTTCATTTTTTCTTGATGGCTTTCTACTTTGTCATATGACTTACTCTTTAGCTCGTTCAGCTCAACTATCTAATTTACTCTTCTTTGCATGTGATTTGGTTCTTCTTCTATTCCCTATAATAACCTCATGACAGGCAAACCTAGGGATGCTTGAAAAATCACTTCGGCTCCACACACCAATTGAAATGGTGACATTCCAATGGCTCTTTTCATGCTGATTCTATCAGTCCACAGAGCATACTTTAACTTTGTATGCCAAGACTTCTTGTTGTCTTCTAACAATTTTTTAATGATTCTTACCAGGCTCTTATTTGAAGACTCTGCTAGTCCGTTTCCTTGAGGGTAATAGGCCGTGGAATGATTTAAGCTGATATGGTACTTATGGAAGAAATTAATCATCTTTTTGGAACATAAAGCTAGAGCATTATAAGGGACTATTCATTTGGGGCATCCGAATCTGGATAGGATGTTATCTTCTAGAAAATCCATGATTACTCCTTCAGTCACTCTTCTGGTAGGTATGGCTTCTATCCACTCGGTAAAATAATCAGTAGCCGTCAGGATCCATCTGTGCTATCCAGAGGATTTTGGGTTTATTTCCCCAATGAAATCTAAACCTCATTGTTGAAAAGGTGCTTCCACTACGATAGGATGTAGAGGGAGGGAAACAACCTTTCTTTTTCCATAAAAAATCTGACATTGGTGACAAACTACAGTTTCTTTGTAAACATCGGTAAGCATTGTGGTCCAGTAAAACCCTGCCCTCAGGATTTTGTTTATTGTCGCCTTCCAGGAATGGTTTCCCCCGCAGTCCCCTTTGTGGAATTCTTCTTTTATGTGTTTAGCCTCCTCTTCAATCAAACAGTTTAGCAGCACCCCTCCAGGGTCTTTCCAATACAGGTATTAGTTCATGATACAATATTTGGCAGCTTTTAGTTTTACAGACCTGGCCTTGCTTTTACTTAACCCTGTAGGTGCTTGTAAATTCTGTAGTACAAAAACAATGTCAGTATACCAAGGGGACTCAGAGAATTCAGGCTTCACTTGTATGTTTGCATTCAGCTTGTTAGGATGGTCCTCCAAAAAATTTAGCTATAAAGAGTCACAATTTTCTTCAATCATTAACTTTGCTAACCCTTGACCTTTCACCAGTTTGGTGGGTTTTATCTCCAAATCATATTCCAGTAATATTGCAATCCATTTGGCCCTTCTACCATCAGGATCAGACTGGGTCAAAATGTTTTTCACAACATTATTTGGGACATAAGTAATGATGTGCGAGTTTATAATATAGACCCTGAAATCTTTCAAAGATTTTATGAGAGCATAAGCCTGTTTCTCCATGATATCACATTTCAGTTCCCCTTCTCTCAACACTCTGCTGAAAAAAGCAATTGGTTGCCCAGCATTTTGGTCATTTTTTTGCAATAGCACTCCAGCTATTGTATGTTTAGAAGCATATGAAAAAATTAGGAAATCCTTAGTAAAGTTTGGGTTGGCCAACACCGGAGCTTTAGTGATGGTTGTCTTGATTCCTTTGAAGGAATCTCTGGCCTCCTCAGTCCACTTTATTTGATTCTTCTTTCTTAACATATTTGTAATACTTCTCATTATTTCAGCAAAACTTGGTATGAATCTCCTTAAAAAACCTACTTGGCCAATGAAATATTGTATTTCCTTTTTCCTTCTCGGCTCTTCTACTCTCTGAATAGCACTGACCCTCTCAGGATAAATTTTTATCCCATCTTTGGTGATGATATGCCCTAAAAGCTTAGCTTCATCCAAAGCGAAAAGGATTTCTTGGGATTCAAGGAAATGCCATATTTTGTGCATTTTATGAAAACTCTCTCCAAATGCTTGAGATGTTCTTCATCTGACTTTGAAAAAACTATTATATCGTCCATATATACCACTACAAATTTATCTTTTTCTTCCGAAAACGAAATATCCATAGCTCTTTGGAAAGTGGCTCCAACATTCATCAAACCAAATGGCATCTTAGCGTACATGAAAGTTCCCCAAGGAGTTGTAAAAGCATATTTCTCCTAGTCTTCTAGGCGCACTTTGATCTAATTATACCCTGAGAAGCCATCCATGCTGGAAATTCTTTTGGCCCCTACCACCTGTTGTAAGATGTGCTCCATTTTAGGTAGAGGGTAATTGTCTTTCATTGATGCTCTCTTCAGGTTCCTGAAATCAATATAGATTCTGATTTCTCCACTTTTCTTTCTGACTGGGACCAGATTTGCTATGCATTGTGAGAACCTTAAGGTAATAATTATCTTTGCATTGAAATTTTTTTTGACTTCTTTCTCTATGATATCTGTTAACTTGGGATTGATCCTCTTTAATTTTTGCTTAAAAGGTTTCTCACCTGGCTTGAGTGGAATGGCATGTTTTATGATTGAGGTATCATACTCCTTTAAGTCTTCATAGGTCCAGGTGAAAGCATCAGTGTGTCTTTTCATCAATTCTACATAGTGTCCTTTCTTGTCAGCATGTAGCATTTTAGACAGTTTCACCATTCGAGGATCTTTCTCTATACCCAAGTTTTGATCTTCTACTGATTCTCAGGTAGGTTCAAATTTTGGATTTTTGGCTGCATCATCTTGATCAAAGAGCCTTTCTAGGGGTATCATGTTGAAATATTGTAACTTCAAAGAATATTATATTTGTATATTATTTATTCCGGAGATGTTCCATACCTCCGATGTGATTATACTATAAATCCGGAGATGTTTATTCCTCCGAGTTGGGTGTGGTAACTAGGGTTATTAGACCCACCATGTGGGGGTCGGACCAGTCAGTTATAATGGGGTATTTAACCTAATGGTTAAATACGAGCCTACATGTACTTGTGTAAAATACATATCAGAGTAGTGTATAAATAGAGGAGGTGTGTTCCTCATTTGATACACTCACACACTTGAGGATAGCGCACTTGTGGAGGAGAGGTCTGCTATTGTGGAGGAGGAGATCATGTCTCAGGGTTTCATCTTTGTATATTTCTGGTCATCTATATTGAGGAAGCTTTGCTGGGTTTTCTACCCCATGAGGGTTTCCCAGGATAAATCTCTGTCTCTTGTGTTTATGTTGTGCTTGTTGTTTCTTCAGTGATCCTGTATATGCTATTATTGTGAAATGGAATGTAATGCTGCTATTTTATATCTTAGCATATTGAATTTTAACATGGTATCAGAGCTAACCTGAAGGAAGACAAGGTATGGCACTAAAGACACTTGCTTTACTTACGACAATTTGAAGGTTAGGGTTTTACATAGCTAAAACCAGTCATCGTAGCACTTTCGCTATAAATCCATTTTGGCGAAGTTTTCGGATCTGAAATTGTTACAGGACGAAGCTAAAATCTCCAGGTACCTTGTGTCCAAAGGAAAACCTCTAATTCGTTGTACTTTGTGATTTATGATCTGTACAATATAGGGTTTCTGCCTCTTCCAGATCTGAGTCAAAATCAGGTGACCTTGGGAAAAAGGTCATAACTTGGGCTAGGAAGCTTCAAATGAAATTTCGTGAAAAGGGACAGGTTGTACACATACTGTACTATCTCAGAAAACTTTTTCAGAGGCCGAAGTTGAACCAGTGACACGTGGCACGCCGTACAAGTTTGCTCTCCTGTATTATCCCATAAACAGGTCACGTTGCGACACTTGGCATAACTATCTCTCAGAGAATCCAATTGAGGTCAGACCTGTCAGGATGGAAATATAACAGGCCGAGATATCTCAGAAAACTTTTTCAGAGGCCGAAGGTCAAACAGTGACACGTGGCACGCCGTACAAGTTCGCTCTCCTGTATTTTCCCAAAACAGGTCACGTTGCGACATTTGGCATAACTCTCTCTCAGAACATCCAATTGAGGTCAGACCTGTCAGGATGGAAAGTTAACAGGTCAGGCTATCTCAGAAAACTTTTTCAGACCATGTGGATCAAAAATTTTGGAGTTACACCAGAAACAATCAGGTACATATTTCTGTCAAAACAGAATTATTTTTTGGTACCTTCATTCATGGCTTCCGGAATTTAGGGCTTTGAAGAAAGTTGGAATTTTTGTAATCGGAGACCACGGCTGGATGATACTCATCAAAATAGAAATTTAGAGACCAAGATCAGAATTTTTGGTTGGGCAGAAGGCCGGGCTTGATCAAACCCTAGTTCGGGACTTTGATCAGAAAAGTGGAAAATTAGGGCTTCTGTAAAAATGGGAATTTTTGAAATCTGTGACCATGGCTGGAAGCTCCTCAGAAAAATAGAAGCTTAGAGCTTTGGATCAAACATTTTGATTGGGCAGAAGAGTGGGATTCACCAAACCCTAGTTCAGGGTCACGTCTAGTGAATCCAGAAGTTTCAAAGGCAAAATTGAGGAGTGAAACTTTGCAGTTTTCAAATTCTGAATATATCAGTTTGATCAGCTCATCAAGGCGCATATTTCTATCCTTTCGGAAGTTTGAAATTCAAAGTTTGAATTTTTGGGTTTTTTCTGACAAACCCATATCCAGCTCCAGGTCCAGTTCTTGCAAATCAAGTGGATAGGGTTAATCCTAGAAGAAGATGGATTGGTCACCTGCATAAGTGAAGGAGTTACTGTTTCAGAGGGAGATGAGGCTAAGGCTTTACATAAGGAGATTACAAGCGATCTCGACAGGTATGACTCATCGAGACAAATCAGGCTCCATGACCATGAAAACATGAAGACAAAGACTCGTCCATAATCTTTGTTCTACTTACGAGGTATGTTGTACATAACCAAGTAGGTATACTAATCCAGGTATGTTTCCCATGAATCTTACCTTGTGTTAGGATCCCTTATATAAGTATACTTTGAATGATTGGTTATGCTTATTCATAAAGTTAGTAATCAAGGGATTATGCATATTATATCTTTTATCTTGATTGATGATATGCATGAGTAAAAGAAGACTTCCCTGAAATTTTGAATACTAATGTTTATTAACTATAATCATGACTATACATTTTCAAGATTATTTAGTACTATAATGTTTTGATAGCATTTAGAATATACTAATGAGTGTATGTTTGTGTATGAGATCATGAGGATGACTCTTGAGCATGCACAGTGGTACAGAATGAATAGAAGTTCAAAATACATACAGAAGATCAAGCGGGAGGCAGCCACACAAACATAAAAGATAAGTATTTGAGTTGTTATTTGAAATAGTAATGATATTGCCTGTAATAGGTTGTATGCATATTTGTATTCCTATAATATATCATGCTGAGTGTAAATATTCATAGAACATTGAACAGTATACTACTAATATGCATATGATTGGTAAGTTGGACAAACATTCCATTGTTGCTTGTCTAGAATGAAACCTCTTTGCTGACATGCTGAGAGTTGTGCACACTCTCGATAGTATGTTCTGGTAGAGATGGAAGGCATCTAGATAGCCACTGTATGCATACAGGATATGGGAAAGTGTTGTGCCAAAGTATTGGTCAAAATAGTTGCATCACTATGTAAATGATATCTGTATGCATAATAGGTTATCATGTCAATATGATTTGATGATTATGAAGTATTACTAATCATGTACTTAATTTTGATTTGTAGGAAAGGTCATGAAGAATGATGGACACCGTACAAGTGGTGGATGTTCAAACAAGAAGATTTACAAATAAAAAAAAAATATAGAAGGCTCATGGCTAGAAGATTCTCTTAGAAAGGGGAAAAGAATCACGACAAGATGTTTGCTCCAAGTATGGTGTAATTAAAGAAGAAGTGTGAATCAGGTTCTGTATAGGTACCTAGGATCGATAATAAATTGATAAGCTTAATGATCACCATGGGTGATGTGGATCTCAACCTTTGCTACAAGGTTGAATATGATTTCTATACACAAATGACATGGATGCAAGAAGGAACTCACCACAGAGTTCGAATGATATTAAGGCTCATATTAGTAGACCCATCTAACGAGAGATGGCACAGATAGATATGCAGAAGATCATTCAATGCAGAAATGAAAATGAAAGATCTCAAATTGACGCTTTACTTCCTAGGTCTGGAAGTATGGCAAGGCTCAGAAGGAATATTTCTCAACCAGGGAAAGTATGATGAGAAATATGACTTGAGGTGTTGGAATGGCCACTCTTATGGATTCCAACTTGAAGCTATTAGGGGATAACTCATCAGAGTTAGTGGATATAACTCTGTACAGTCAAATTATTGGGTCATTGATGTATCTAACATATACTAGATTAGATATATGCTTTGTTGTGAATACCTTGAGTCAGTATCTAGTGGAAACTAGATGTTTTCACCTGATAGTTGCAAAGCATGTGATGAGGCACCTAAAGGATACGATAGACTTTGATCTGTGCTATCTTGGAGATCATGACTTCAGATGGCTACTCAGATGCTGATTGGGCAGAAAGTGTATCAGACAAGAAGAACACATCAAGAGGATGTTATTGTCTAGGATTAGCCATGATCTCGTGGTTTAGCTGGAAGCAGTCTAGTGTGGCTCTCAGCACAAGCAGAATATATGGCTGTTTGCTCTGCTAGTTGTGAAGAAGTTTGGCTTCAGGATTGTTTGACTTAGAGATAGAACCAACTGTGATCCTATGTGACAAATAGAGTTGTATCAAGATGACATAGAATCCAGTGTTCCATGATAAGTCAAAAATCATAGGGATCTAACAAGATATGACACAGAAAGGAACTATAAAGTTTGAATTCGTAACAGGTTACCGATGTACTAACCAAACCTCTACCTCGAGTGAAGAAGTTACCAACATACTAACCAAGCCTCTGTCTCGAGTGAAATTTGAATACTTTCGAAACAAGCTTGGTGTAGCTCAAAAGGACACTCTTCGAAAGGGGGAGTAGTATAATCACTGATGATGAGATTGTCTCATCGAACAACAAGGTCGATGATGAGGTAACCTGTTCTCTACACCTAGATACTTAGAAATATTTAGATTTAGGACTCGTATACTTAGAATACTTAGTTTTACTTATACATGCTTTTGATGTTATATGTATTAGTAAGAATACATGCTTTTGATGATAGATGTATTGATGAGAATACATGTGGGGATTGTATCATCCTTGAACGCATGTTCTAAAGTGAGCCGTAGACGTATGGTCTCCGAAAATGAAGTCCTTAGTGGACAGGTAGGGATTGTATCATCCCTGGACTTCGGTCCCTGAATAGATCCGTAGACGTATGGTCTCCGAAAATGAAGTCCTTAGTGGACAGGTAGGGATTGTATCATCCCTGGACTTCGGTCCCTGAAGAGAGCCGCAGACGTGAGGTCTCCGAGAATGAAGTCCTTAGTGGACAGTTGAGGGGATTGGATCATCCCTGGACTTTCAGTCCTAAAGAGAGCCGTAGACGTGAGGTCTCCGAGAATGAAGTCCTTAGTGGACAGTTGAGGGGATTGGATCATCCTTGGACTTTCAGTCCTAAAGAGAGCCGTAGACGTGAGGTCTCCGAGAATGAAGTCCTTAGTGGATAATTGAGGGGATTGGATCATCCCTGGACTTTCAGTCCTAAAGAGAGCCGTAGACGTGAGGTCTCCGAGAATGAAGTCCTTAGTGGACAGTTGAGGGGATTGGATCATCCCTGGACTTTCAGTCCTAAAGAGAGCCGTAGACGTGAGGTCTCCGAGAATGAAGTCCTTAGCGAACAGTTGAGGGGATTGGATCATCCCTGGACTTTCAGTCCTAAAGAGAGCCGTAGACGTGAGGTCTCCGAGAATGAAGTCCTTAGCGGACAGTTGAGGGGATTGGATCATCCCTGGACTTTCAGTCCTAAAGAGATCCATAGATGTGAGGTCTCCGAGAATGAAGTCCTTAGTGGACAGTTGAGGGGATTGGATCATCCCTGGACTTTCAGTCCTAAAGAGAGCCGTAGACGTGAGGTCTCCGAGAATGAAGTCCTTAGTGGACAGTTGAGGGGATTGGATCATCCCTGGACTTTCAGTCCTAAAGAGAGCCGTAGACGTGAGGTCTCCGAGAAGTGGGGATTGTATCATCCCCGGACTTAGGTCCCTAAATTGATCCGTAGACGTATGGTCTCCGAGAAGTGGGGATTGTATCATCCCCGGACTTAGGTCCCTGAATTGATCCGTAGACGTGAGGTCTCCGAGAAGTGGGGATTGTATCATCCCCGGACTGCGGTCCCTGAATTGATCCATAGACGTGAGGTCTCCGAGAAGTGGGGATTGTATCATCCCCGGACTGCGGTCCCTGAATTGATCCGTAGACGTGAGGTCTCCGAGAAGTGGGGATTGTATCATCCCCGAACTTAGGTCCCTGAATTGATCCGTAGACGTGAGGTCTCCGAGAAGTGGGGATTGTATCATCCCCGGACTGCGGTCCCTGAATTGATTCGTAGACGTATGGTCTCCGAGAAGTGGGGATTGTATCATCCCCGGACTTCGGTCCCTGAATTGATCCGTAGACGTATGGTCTCCGAGAAAGTGATTTTTTTATGTGGTTACTTGTATCGGTAGGATACTTGTATTGATGATGTGGTTACTTGTATCGGTAGGATACTTGTATTGATGATGTGGTTACTTGTATCGGTAGGATACTTGTATTGATGATATGGTTACTTGTATCAGTGTGGATACTTGTATTGATGATATGTACACTTGTATTGGCATGAATACGTGTACTAATGATGTGGATACTTGTATTGTTATGGATACCTGTATCGATGACGATGCTGATGATCGTGTGATGATGATGCTGATGATCGTGAGATGACGATGCTGATGATCGTGTGATGACGATGCTGATGATCGTGTGATGACGATGCTGATGATCGTGTGATGACGATGCTGATGATTGTGAGATGACGATGCTGATGATCGTGTGATGACGATGCTGATGATCGTGAGATGACGATGCTGATGATCGTGTGATGACGATGCTGATGATCGTGTGATGACGATGCTGATGATCGTGAGATGACGATACTGATGATCGTGAGGATCCAGATGTTGATGTTGTTGTAGCTGTTTGAGTGCTGCAGAAGATAAAGACTTAGTACTGAAGATGTTGATGTTCCAGTATTGAAGATGTTCCAGTAACTGCTTGAGTTACTGATGATGTTGAGAAAGCTTCCAATGATTTATAGATGTATCATGTATGATGTTGATGAATCCTTGCTCGTGCAGATACTGTTATAATATCCTTCTCGTTAAGGGGGAGTGTTGAAATATTGTAACTTCAAAGAATATTATATTTGTATATTATTTATTCCGGAGATGTTCCATACCTCCGATGTGATTATACTATAAATCCGGAGATGTTTATTCCTCCGAGTTGGGTGTGGTAACTAGGGTTATTAGACCCACCATGTGGGGGTCGGCCCAGTCAGTTATAATGGGGTATTTAACCTAATGGTTAAATACGAGCCTACATGTACTTGTGTAAAATACATATCAGAGTAGTGTATAAATAGAGGAGGTGTGTTCCTCATTTGATACACTCACACACTTGAGGATAGCGCACTTGTGGAGGAGAGGTCTGCTATTGTGGAGGAGGAGATCATGTCTCAGGGTTTCATCTTTGTATATTGCTGGTCATCTATATTGAGGAAGCTTTGCTGGGTTTTCTACCCCATGAGGGTTTCCCAGGATAAATCTCTGTCTCTTGTGTTTATGTTGTGCTTGTTGTTTCTTCAGTGATCCTGTATATGCTATTATTGTGAAATGGAATGTAATGCTACTATTTTATGTCTTGGCATATTGAATTTTAACATATCATTCCTTTAGGGATGTAATTATTCTTTAATTGAATAATATCCTTACCACCCATCTTGTTTTTCCACCTTTGGTCTTCAGTTTCTTCTTCAGCATTCTCTCCTTCTACAAGATTTTCCAGGTTCTCATCTTCAGTATCAATATGCACATTTGCAAACTCATCAGAAAGTTCCAAAAATCTCCTGAGCTGTAAATCGTCTTCAAATACCTACGAATACTTAGAATTATCAAGAATAGAAGGCCTGTTTATTATTTTGATCTCATACTTAGCTTGGGAGAAGATTGGGGTCTTAAATCCTCCAGCAGTAGTTGCCAAGGAATCTGCTACCCTCATTTTCATGCTTGGGAATTACTCTAATCTTATGTTCTGTGAAAAAATTCCCAAAGAAATCCCAAGCTTCATTTCTATATGCCCTCATTCTTGGGTGTTTGGCTTGGTAACTATCATTTATCTGGTTCGCTACCAGCTCAGAGTCTCCAAACACCTCTATCTTCTTAGCTCCCAAATTTTTTAGAGCCCTTAATCCCAACAACAATGCTTCGTACTCGACAACATTATTAGTACATTCAAACGTTAGCTTATATGAAAGTGCCCTAGACTCCCTGTTGGGAGGAATGATCCAAACCCCTGCTCCAGCACCATTTTTGCTTACTGAGCCATCAAAATACATTTTCCACCAGCCTTCTTCATTTTTTTCTCATTCAGAAGCTTCATACCTAGCTGCAAACTTTTTATTTTCATCAACTTCCATATATGGGGGAGGATTAGGATCACAATGAGGACCATCAATAAAAAAAATGGAGCAGCCCATGTCTGTATCAACTGCATATATAGGGTGATTCTCATGCTTGCTTTTGCTGCTCACAACATATTCCATCCCGCTTTCCCTATATAATCTCTTATTGGCTCCAAAAACGGGAATTGTGGCATAAGACAAATCCATCTGCATAGTTCCTTTCAACTTTGAAACCCAGGATCTTGAAAAAAGCATCCCAAACTTTGCAGGCACATCAGCCACTAACACATCCATCATAACACTTTTAGCAGGGAGTTGGGTTGAAGTCACTACCATATTCTTAATCAGCCCCAAACATGGCACTTTTCTTGAATCAAAGGAGAAAAGGTCTTGGTATCGCCTAGTCACCTCTAATCCTAGCTCTTTCAACACAGATTTTGGCATCAAGTTATGAGATTCCCCAGAGTCTATTAAGGCATTGTGCAATATTTGATCATGGGAATTTAGGCTTAAATAGAAAGGAGGGACTTCTTCATCACCCGGTTCTTCGAACTTAGATCCAAAGATTATGGTAGGAGCATCATCGGACAACTCCAGGATATCATGTTGGTTTTCATTTTTTCCTTTAACCATCTTTGTTATTTCTTCCATGTATTCATTATTTCTTAGTAGCTGATTAGGAGGGATGGAGATCTTTATTTTTGACAGCTCAACTCTGAGACTAAAAGTGGGGGTAGGTTTGACTATCTCTGTGACTTCTGGTGGTTTAACCTCATTAGAAGGTTGACCATCTTCTTCTTTATTTTCAGGTCTCTTATTTGCAACAGCTCTTTGTTGTTTCTCTTTCGGCTCTTCTGCAACCTATTGGGTGACTAGAGGTTGGTTCAAAGGAAGCTTTCCTTTATTCATGGTAACTTCTCTATTTCTCAATTTCAGCTTTCTTTGAAGATCATCCACAACATTTTGATAACCCATTAGGTATTGTTCAGATTCTAACTCAGGTTTGTTACTAGTACTTTGTTTGTTAAAGAAGTCATGTTTCCTTTCAGTCAAGTATATTTCATGGTCTAGGGAGTCAACAAAATGAATATGGGCCTCAGGGGGTTCTTCAGGTACTTCATTATCTACCATATTTTCAGCAAAGGAGGATGCATTGGCTGTTCTTTAGGATTTCTTTGATTTCTTGCAAGAGGTGGTGGTCTTCTAAAGTTTGTATTTCGGATCTGGTTCTTAGGATTTTCTCAGGCAGGAGGCTTGGTATCTATGGTTAATCTATCCATCAACTTTTCCATGGCTTTCATCATGGTATCAACTTTTGCATCGTTGGAAGTGGATGAGGTAGAAGCTTGGGTCTCTTGCTTCTTTCTTTTAGCCTCTGTTTTACCCTTTATTTTTCCCAAGGCCATCATGTTTGCCTCTACCTCTAGGGCATCTTTTAGCAAAACAGGAAGGGAGGCAGACTTTCTTTCTCTTAATGTACATGAGAAATATCCATCAAAGGCGTCTGCAAAGTGGAGTTTCGCAGCACCTGCTGAGGGCTTTAAGTCATCTGGAATATAATTGTATGCCCTCATAAATCTAGCAGAAAATTCGTGCATAGACTTGAAACCTCCTTTCTTGATGTGATTGTACTGGGACAAGACCAGGGCAGGACTTCCTATCATTTCCCATCTTTCTAAGAACAATGTCTTAAATTCTGCAAAATAATTTATAGAAGCATTTGGTAGCAACCTGTACCATTTTTTAGGTTCTCCAAACAAACTTTGGGAAAATAGCCTCATTTTTGCATCATCATAATATACCTCCTCCAAATCAATAAAATCTTCAAAGTTGTCTACATGCTGTTTGGAAGAAAGATTTCCCTCTCCATCATAGGAGACGATCCTTTGTGCATAGTTTTGAGGTAGGTCATGTAAAATAGCTGGTAGGGCTAGAGGTGCAAATATGGTAGCCATGATTACAGGCGGATTTTGTGAAAGGGATGGGATATTCTGGGAACAGGGTTTAGCCTTTTTAGTTTTGATAGTATCTAGTAAATCATGCCAGATAGGATCTAACAAGTAGGATTAAGGATCATTAAGAACTCTTTCACCTAATCTTAGATAAGATTCGGATCTTGATCTTGGTAAAGGTTTCCCAATGTCAATCTCTATATTTAATTCTTGAAAAATGGGGAATTTTGCTTCGGACACAATTCTTTCACTGTTTGAAGTACTAACTTTATCTTTTTCAGCTTTTCGCCTAAGCAGACTTTCCGGATTATCAACAATTATCAGAGTTTCAGGAATAGGGTTACCTCTGGTATGTATCTTTCTTGAGGCCAGGATG